>VXBQ01013009.1:118962-164155 GCA_013400175.1 Phainopepla nitens | reverse complement strand
CCCCCCCCCCCCTCCCAGGCGCCTACGTGCGGGGGGGGGGGAGCGGGGGCGGCGGGGGGAGGAGAGGAGCAGGCGAGCCGAGCCCGCGCCGCAGCGGAGCCGCCGGGGGAGGGGCCGCGCGGGGCCTGCCGGGAATGTGCTGGGAATGGTTCGGCGTTCCCAGGGCGGCTCTCGGTGTCGCAATCCCTCTCTCCTTCTCTCTCCGCGCTCTTGGCATGTTTTCTTTAAGGCTACAACCTTTGTAGTCGGCGGCTGTTGCGCGAGGGCTCGGGATCGTCAAGGGGCGCCTCGCACCGTTTGCCAAAAATCCCTTTTAATCCTGCCAATTTGGGGGAGGGGGAAAGGAGAAAAGCTCTGCTCAACTAAGTCCTCGCAGTCTCGGTGCTGCGGGGCGGGTTTCACGCTCTGCGCTTCGACTTCCCCGGCTCCTCGGCAAGGGAAGGGGTTAATCCGAACCACTCCAGCTCTTTAAACCGGCTGCCGATCTGCGGTGCGATAGCGTCCGAGCTGGGGCTCGTCCTTCCCTCTCTCCCTCACACTGCCCGAGACCCTGCTCAAAAGCCCAGCCCTGGCAACCAACACAAACAGATAATTGCCGTGCCCGTGAACGATGAGCTCCGGCGTGACACGCAGCCCGGCCCGGCAGCGGGGGAGGAGAGGCGAGCGGAGCGATGGGGGGCAGCCTGTGAGGGGCCCGCGGTGGGAGGCAGCGACCGCCGCCCCCTCCACCGGCCCTGGACACACAGGTTTGCCTCACAGAAATTTCGTGAGGTTTGCCTGTGCTACCTGCGCGTCGTGATAAGACACGCAACTTAATTAAAGGCAAACCCAGAGCCAACAAGGACATGCCAGGGAGAAAGATCAAATGTTCAGAGTTAAAAAGGAGCGCAGCCCTTCAGCCTCTCCGTTCTAGCCGCCCGCAATAGCCCCCCCTCATAACTAGAAGTTAAAGACTGAGGGAGGACAGAGGGTGGGAACTACTGGTGTTTTGACAAGGACGAGAAGAAGAAAGAGAAGACCAGGATAAAATGCACATATAAAGACTTTTGCCGAGTTCGGTAAATAAAGTCGTAATTGACTGTAATAGGCAAAGGTGGAAGACAAACATTTGTGCTCTTTGTTCTGATATTAGAAATGTCAGATGAAACTTTAATCCCTTGTAGCTGTTTATTTGTAAAACGTCCAAACATCTTCTTGTGCACATACCATAACAAATTAATTTCACTGATGTTTAGCGTTTGAGATCACCGTAGACAAGCAAAGAATTGATTCTGAGATATAAAAGCTAATGTTACAAATTTTTCAAACTTGATTGCCTGCTATTAGGTACCTATGTTCATATTTAGTCACTGAAATAATTGGCCTAATTTTCAGAAATGATAAGCACTCACATTTTCAATTAATTTCACATCTCTGAAAATTAGGCCATTACATATCTAAATTTGACCTAGGTTTGAAAATTCTGGTTGTATCTCTGAAACAGGGAAAAAACCCCCATACTGATTACAACTGAATTCTGGCATAATTACTTAACATTAAATATGGAGAGACTAGAAAAGAAAAATACATTCACTGGGCAATGGAATCTAGTGCTACAGAAGCTTTGTGACAATTGAATTAAAAACATTCAAAGCTCTATCTGCATCTGATACTTAGACTGGCTTCAGTTATTGTTGTGGAAGAAAAAATAAACAACTTGTATCCCAACAAAAAATAAAGCACACATTTACAAATTGTCAGGACTGACCCCAAACATTTGGCCATATTAATCACATTTAATGCGCATTTTCCACAAAAGAATTAAAGGGAGGAAAATAACTTCTGCTTTAAAGAGGGGAAAAGGCAAACTGCATGAAGACTGCATGTGCAAATATTCCTCACTGCATCTAATTTAACTGCTATTTCTAACTGCACAAAGGCTGTTTTTCCCACAATTTCAAGTGAACTTTTCTGCAAGTTTAAGCAAGGCACAGGGGTGGCTCTAAAGAGGAATATTAGAAACAGAGGGGAAAAAAGATTCTTGAGAAATGCCAAAAATAATCATGTTTCTTGCCTTCTGCCAGAATTGGAGTCAGTTTTACCAAGCGGAAGCACTCAAAAATCCTGTGTCTAGGCTCAAAACAAGGAAAAAAGCTTTACAGAACATGAAACTTTGGATTCGTTCTATACATCTTCTAGCTTTTGAACCTGTAGAGTAGGTGCTTCGATCATTATTCTCACATCCCTCCCCCACCGTTTTACAAGAGCTAAAAAATGCCCCCCTACAAGCACTGGAATGTAGAAGCTGAAGGGGTTTGTTATTGTTGTTTCGTTTTCTCAAATTATCCAAAAACCAGAAATCCAGTCCCTGATCCATCCTCTTCTCCTCTTCCCCTCCGCCCTCCCATGCAAGCCGTGAAGTGAATTCCCCAACGCCGGGGAGCCGGCAGCCAGGCTTCCCTGAGGCTGCTGCCTCTGCCTCACCGCCGCGCAGGGCAGCAGCAACATGGCTCCTGCTGCCGCGCTCGCCAAAAAAGGTGACCTGCTGTAATAGGAAGGGAGTATCTTTAGCTCGATCTAAATCCTTTATGCGAGGAAAAATCAGCTGCAGTGGCTTTCAGAGTCCTAGCGCTCTTTGTCAGCAGGCCGCCTAGGCACAGAGATTGCAGGAGGGAATCCACGTCCCAGCCCTACTGCGGCCGGGGAAGGCAGCGAGCAAGGGTGAGTTGAGCATTGCGTTTGGGGTGGTCAGCAGAACGCAAAATTTCTAGCTGAGATCCTCGGAGGAACCTATGGCTTACTTCGGCGTATGAAATTGTTTGAAACCCCCAAATTATCTCATCCTCATCGTACTACCTCATGGTTAACTTGCTAGGAATGCTGTTCTTTGATGACAAGTGCTTTAAAGCCACAGTGCAGAATCTCAGCCACTGTACTTGCTTTCCCTTAACAGCTTTGGCAGGCCCTGCAGCAATGTTGCTTTGCAGGCTTTTTGAGTCTATCTCAACTAATGGTCAGTGTTGAGGGCCAGGGGAATGGGGGCTGGGAGATGGATGTTTGAGAAACTGAAACACATGGTGGAAGAAGAATCTAGTAAGTTTCTCTCATTAAGGGGGACCACAAATGAATGGCCACTGTCTGTAATTTATCAGTACTTTAATGTGGACAAGTAAAAGCTTAGATGGAATGACCTGTAAGCAGAAGACGTAGCTTTAAATATGGTTGAAGAAGGTATTTTTTTTCAGTCTTGTACTACTTTGTGGACAGTAACAGCAACTGGAAAATGATGCAAGTATAACTCATACAGAAAGCAGATGGTCTGTTTATACTTGGGAAAATCAAACATCTAATATGTAGACTATATTGGCTTACAACCATTTCAAATGAAATCACAAATGCTTTGCATGTATGATATCCTAGAAGTGCCAAGAAGACCATTCAGTGATGCAAAGCATAAAAAAACCAAATGCCATCCATTTTGGTGCATCTTAAACAAGAAAGTGACCCCAAATCATTAAAATAAGGTTTCCAAAACTCTAGAAAAAGCAAGAAAATTCCCTTGCTGGTAACTGAATCTCTATTTCCAAATCTTCCAAGATCCAATAGCAACATTCAACACACACAATCACAAAGCTCTGAAAAATGCTTTTAAAGTTCTAAGACAGCCTGTTCTTCCTCATAGGAATTATTCACTTCTCTTTCCACCCTGTGGAAGACTTGAAAGGGAAAATAAGGTATATATGCATAAATATTTGACATACTGGTCCAAGCCTCTAAAAACGTATGAAAATAAGAGCATGTGAAAGGAGCCAACCCAGATGAATGCCTGCATGATTAGATGAGTGCTGCCTTCCATTCCCTTCCTTTTACCACTAAATGAAATTGTCATTAGCAGAGTGTCAGTCTCAATATCATCAACTTAATAAAGCAAGATTGAAACAGGAGACTAAGCCAGTTAATGCAGTCCTCCAAATGCAAACCATATCAGAAGAATACTGTTTAAAAGGCATGGTGCTGCTTCTAGCAGAGGAACTAATAACTAACAGACTGGGCAACAATTCTTGAAGGAAAAAGAGCAAAGATGCTCATTGTACTGTACAGAACACTGAAAAGCTACATCTGAGAAAGTTATGGGTAGAGATGAAGCACGATACAGAAAAGGGTTATTTACAATATAGTTTAAGCATCTAAAGACTCTTCAGTAATGAATGATCAGCGTACAGGCAACAGATTGATTAGGCAGATGCAACCTCGGGCACTTTAAAAGATTAATATGGAGATTAATTGCTATTACTCCTGGATATTTCCTTTTTTCTCCCCAGTTCAAACTGGTGTCATTACCGCTGTTCACATGGGGAGTGAGAAAGACCCCAAACCAGAAAGCATTTACATACTGATCACACCAATCCACTGCATGCAAGGAAAATCCTTATCAAGACTACACAGACTCCCCAACAAGGTTTCTCCAAAAAGAAATCTATTATACTAGACATGGGCAAAAGTGAGAATTCATGGTCACTGAAGGAAGCTGAGTCTTCTTCAGGGACTGAAAAACTAGGATTGTTTTAATAGTGTACAAAAGCCAAGCACCCAAATCCATATGAGAAAAGACAAAGAAGTTCCAGCCTAGTGATTCAACAACCTACTGAAGTTCTCATCTGCCGTGCATCAAGAGATTTACAAACGGAGTGCTACATGCTCCACAGCACAATGGGACCAATTTCTGAAACAAGAAACCTGTAACGAAGCTAATTTATTCCATCAGATTGAAGCAACCTTCATTAGGTTCCCCACAACCTTTCATAAACACAACTTTATTTGAAAATGTTCGAGCATAAGATTCATCAATAATTGGTTTTAACTGTGTTTTACAGTTTCAGGTAACTGTTCTTGGATAAATATGGTCTATTTATACATTTGCATTGAGAGTGAAACCATATGCAAGCACAGAAAGCCTATGAATTTTATTTTCTCAGTAGTATCTGTGGAGGAGGAAGACAAATATGACCCCCTCCCTGTGCCCTGCATACAACTATGAAATCAATGGCATGTGCTCTTCCATCAATTCTTAACCTGAATTTTTTTTTTTCTAAGGGACACTAAGGAGAGGGTTTATGAAAATATAGGAGAATAACACGCTTTAGAGGCAGAATAGCTGTGAGTAAATACCCTTTCCATCTCTTTAAATGCCTCCCCATATCACCCTGTTGAAGCCAGGTTTCAACAAGGTACAGAGCTTGGGAAACGTGGGAAAAACCTGTCTAGGTAATGTTTTGAAAAAAACTTGAGAGAGAAAACATGCTGGCATTGCCCGGGCTATTTTAGAGCATGCCTGGGTCATCCCAGGCCTTCCACTTTCCTAACTGACCCTCAAAGCATCATCAACTATCTGACACTCTCTGTCTTGAGAATATCAGGCACAAAGAGTTTCTAATCAGATCCAGAAAGCCAAGGGAATCCTCCAGATTTTTTATGAAGATGATGATGATGATGAAGATGATAATGAAGGTGATGAAGAAACATGTAAGATGTAGGAGAAAGCCTAAAGCCCTTAAAGGCGAACAGGAGGACGTGAACTGTGGAGACTCAAATGGCTGGAGTTCTGACATGGCCTCAGGGAAAATCTTAGTGTGTGTCCCAGAAGTTATCTTGTCCTGAGAAGTTAAAAATTACCAGTCCCTCAAAAGGCCCTGGATCTCTCATTTTGGAGAAGATTATACAGACATGAAAACAGCTCTCTAAAAGTAACAGAGAGGGTAGGTGGGCACTGGCTGTAACAGGCGAGTAATCCAGAACGCTGATTCACTGAAGGACCTCTTCTTCAGCCAGAGAAGAGATTGCATGGATCAGGGTGGGGTGAATTAGCACTGAGAAAATCTCTACTTGGGAGTTCCAGGCAGAGAGGGAGAGAAAGTGCAACCTGAGAAAACTTAACAGAGGCCCACTTCTTTTCAGCTCAAGCAAGTAATCCAGAATACTGGGCAGAGCAACCTGAAACAGGGTTATGTTTGTTTTGTTCCTCTGCAGATACTGCTGAGGAAATAAAATTTTCTGGCTTTCTATGCTTGCATATGGGTTCACTCAGAATTTCAACCACCCACCAAGCTGAAAAATGTGGTTTATTTAGCCATATACATTCATTAAAGATATATTCCCAATCTTCAGTGATTTGTAGTTCAAAACTTGCTGAACCAAAGGTCACACATCTTTGTATTAAATAGCATTTGATGGCGTTTTCTTCTACTAATTTATCAGATCTTTATTTTGAGCCCACGTACTTTTTTTGGCATCTGTAACATCTTTCAGAAAAAATATGTACAGTTTAATATAACTCTTTTGGTTTACTTTCAGCATGCTCCCTTGCTTCGAAGAGACTAAAGTGGGACTGGATTTTACAGGTGTTTCTGAAATGGCACCCCAAGATACGACTTCTGCACATGCGTATGTGATCCCAGGATAGAAGAACATGAATGGGAGTCTTAAAGCATTCAATATGGTACACATACACACAACAGACACACACACACACATATATATACATAAAAATAAAATGATACCTTTTATGAGCAGGGGACCTGCTTCTTTGCAGATGTTAGCTGGGAATCAGAGGATTTCTAGGTGCAGCACAGTTCCCTGCACCTGTCACTTGTTTGCAACAATTGCCAACACAAAAACTGGCATCCCAGCACAATGGTGCTGCTCTTACAAGACAATAGAGACCAAAACACATGCCAGAAATCTGGGGGAGGGGTAAGAGAACAACACTTTTGTATATCCAGAAAGCCCCTTACAGAAAAGCCAACCTTTCAGTCTTGGAAAGCACAGCTTGAAAGGTTAAGTCACTTTGGCATTTGAGATAAAAAACCTATCTTAACTTTTCCCAGTTATAGGTGCCTTACCAGATGAGGAACATTTGTTGGAATACCTTGGTTAAACGTGCACTAATCGACTATGTGCAAAACACAATTTACTTTGACAGTTTAAATCATGTTATTTCCCAAAATTTGAATTCAGTGTTATTTTTAGGTTAAGGTAAATACCTCTTAAAGTATTAGAAAAATTTTGAAATGACTGCCAGTGTTTCACTCCTTTACAGAATACATTTTTCAGAGAAAAAAACAACCTTCTGATGAACTGAATTCATTTACATAATCCTAAAGGAAAAAAATATGCATATCAGTCCTATCAATTAAGCGACACTGTACAGGAGAGGTGGTTACAAACAATTAACAAAGATTATTTTTATTTTAACTTTACTCTCCCCATTCCAGTTATACTTTCATCAAGAGTAACTGCAATAACTTTTAAATCTGATAGGTCAAATTAAATAGGAAGAAAAGAAAACTTCCTCTGGCTTTGTCTTGCATTGCTGGTCTTTAAGGAGGCTTTCTGACTATAAAGAAAATTACTTTAACCTAATCCTATTTTGAAGGGGAAAAATAACTGTTGGGCTTTACTGCCAGACTTCTTGGGTTAATAATGAGGACAAGCCCTTCAAAACAGACATAAAATACACAACAACTTACTCCAGAAATGATGTTAATTCAAATCCAACTACGACAGCTCAGTGATATCAGGCAGATGTATTCTCACCTCCACAGCTTTCGCATCTGTGTATGTGTCTGTATATACGCACTTAAAAATAATTTCTTAATGTGTTTCTTTAATGGAAACTACATGATTTGCAGGGTGTTTTAGGCCAGGAAGGATGATGACTACAAAGGTGAGGTTGATTTACATTACATTTGGACTTGGATCTCACAAAACTACCTCTCAGTGGAAAAATCATCTCTGTTCTCCAGGGTGCATAATCTACTTGTCTTCACAAAAGGCAGCTGACACTAACATTACAAATACAAGGCTCTGATCTCAATAACAGGAATTAACTCCATTTGGCCTGGCTGGATTTTGTTCCCTAGCCTTGCTGCATCCACATGTCAATGCAAATTCTGAACTCAGAACAGAAATGGTAGCAAATGTTGGATTATTGGTAGAATAGCTTTGTTTATGTACATGCACGCACACATAGAGTTCTCCTCAGTAGAGTTCAGTTAACATGATTCACCAGTGTTCACTTTTCAGAAAACTTGTGTTGCATCTCTCATTACCAACAGTGCAAGTCCACATTACCTTACTGAAAAAACATCCAGGCAAAAATCTGAAAACCACAAGCAAGCAAAATGAGATCCATGGAGTTCTACCACAGAGATAGCATCGTCTATAGTAACGAGCTGTAGCCTGCAAAGTGTGCATGTCCCAGCACACAGGGCACCTCCACGCAGCATGAAAAATCAGAAGGCTACATAAGATCTGCTGCATTTTACAAACACCAGCAAGTAAACACCATGCTTTCTGTACAGTTTGTATGTTATTGCCTTAATGTATATCTGGGTAAAACCAGCTTCTGTTTTCATAGAACAGGAAAAAGTGTATTCCCAGCCTGTCTGAAAGACCCCGCATCATCTAATCCAGACGAGCTTTAAGACATAAGGACAGGAAAACTAATCTTTGCAATTATTCATGAAAGGTGTTACATTTTAAATAAATGCTGTGTTTAAGTGGGATGCAACACATTAATGTTGGATCTCTTCATACCTGGCATTGCTTTTATACTTCTGTATGTATTAAAGCAGTGGAATACAACTTCGTGATATATGTGATGATTCTGAATTTTCTGTTTTTCCTTCTCTAGTCCTGTGTGTGTAGGCACATGCATGCACACACACCTACTTCTCCCCCCAACGGTACTTGCACAGTTAAACTGTTCCACTGATTAAAAGTCTGAAAAAAAATTTTGATTTTTCCTCCTCTGCTTTCACACAAGCACCTAGAAGAATAAAATGAGTAGGAACAGTTCTTCTAATGATTCACTTTGCTCTAAAGTCATCACATCAATGTCTCCATTTTCATTTCACATCCACTCCCCAGCTGGTGCATGCAAGTGACCAGTACATGGGACAGTCTATTAAGGAGAGGAAGAAACCAGAGAAAGAAAAGGTTAAGGGAAGACTGCAACTAATTCATACTTACTTTTCAGCATTTGTCAGAAAATATATTCTCACAAACAGGGATGTACTAAAAATTATATGCTTTTTCAAAAAACAGAAGAGGACAAAAATACTTATTTTTAGTGCAAAATGACAGGCTCTATTTGTCTTTGGCATTAACAGCATAACCACACTATCTGAGCTGTCAATATATGCAATTTATAAATGAAAAATTGAACTTTCTTCTGATTTTTTTTCAAGTAGTCTTCCTGAAGTTTTTAAGAACAATGTCTCCCTGATAGTCTAACTATCTGACCTAGGCATGCAAACCTGTCCTATTCTATATTTTTGCTGTACAGCAATAATAAAATCAGTTTTTAGGGCTAAATGTTTCTTATATTTGCCTTGACTCATACTGCTACAGACTGACTTCTATGGTACCAGTTCTGGCAAGGCCCTGGTTTGCTGGGCTGAGGGCTCAGGAGAGCTCCCAGTTCAACCTGGCAGTCCAGTCTCTCCTACATGAAGAAGCCAATGTACATCAAAATCTTGCTGTGCCTTGGCTTATAGACCCTCCATGTTCAAAATTTAAAGAAACCCCAAATTTCTTTGTCCTTTATTAAGAGTGTTTTTTTGGAAAGCTTAATCACTTACTTCAGTAACTTTAAAAAGAGAAATCTAACAAAAAATCTCTCACCTTGGTATCTCTTATACAACAGCCCCTGAAGAAGTGAATTCTACAGCTGTGTTGTGTCAGCAAATAGACAAGAAAATGAAAAGAGAATAGGGAGACAGGCTTGTAAAACACATATTGCAAGTACAAAGTTAGCTCCTAAGTGGAATGTTAGCCTTCAGGGCTTCCTCAGGCCCTGAAAAAAACCAGAGCAATTAACAGATAAACGAGCTGAATTTTGTTTGCTTGTTTGGGGAATGTATTTTTCTTTTTTAGGTGGGGTTGTTTTTGTTGTTGTTTATTTTTTGATGCTGAAGAACAAAGATAATTCATAATTTGCAGATTCCCTAAAAAGCCAAGGCAGCCCAATAATGTAACAATGTTATTTGTACTTGTTAACAACAGCAGCAGCAGCAATAACAAAATACTGGAAGAGAAGAAACAGTAGGGAAAGGAATATGATGTTTCCTTTCTTCCCCAGCATTTGGAAAATGGCCTGTAGGGAAACACCACTGATTATTTTTCACAGAAAAGAAACAACAGAAACCGTGCTTAGTCCCCCATCGCTCAAGATTAGCTGCTCAGAGAAAAGATTTTTCATTTTCACACATGTACACGGTTCTACACACGCTTGGTTTAGACAAATTTGCACAAGCTGCTTTAACTAAACTGATGGGAAGCTTGGCTGCATCTGAAATACATGGTAATTCTCATGGACAAGAGGGCGGGTACTGCATGCATGTTGTTCAGAATTAGACAGCAATTTAGGAGATCAGATTGATCTGGGATGAGCAACCACGCTTTTATTTAGTGACTTACTATGAAGCCACCAATATTGTGGCCATGGTAATAAACTCAGGTGCACGTGGGCACAGGTGAAAGAAGCAAGAGGACAGACTTGGACTATTTTCTCCATTTAGATTATAACAAACAAAATAATTTTAATTTGAGCATGTGTAGAGCCATTTAAGTGTCTGCTCTGGTTCGGATGAAAGCGTAATTCACCTTTTCTTCCTCCTCCCCCTTCATTTGTTCTGTCTTTCCATGCCCCCACTATAGTCAACTTTGACAAAATTTATTATAACATCCTTCAGAAGTTGCATAAGAAATACCTCTGAAAAAACTCCATGACTATGGAATCAGGGCTCAGGGGGAGATCATTTCACTCACCATGGCTCACTCTGTTTTAATGTTTAGTTTTTCATTTCTAAATACAGTTACATTTCTGCAACAATACATTTAAAAGAAAAAAAAAAAAGAAAAAGAAAAAGTAATTTCCAGCTCAGCAAGTGCCTTTTCTGTTCTTTGCCAGATTTAAGCCAAGCTGGAAAAAAAAAAAAAAACAACAACAATGGTGGGTTTAGGATAAAGAGTCCACTCATCCTCCACTGGTAGAAAAAGTCCAGTGGGATCAAATTGTGGGAGAAAAAGTATATCCTTGAAAATTCAAATACAAGCCTGATGAATTGTTTGAGACATGACTAAACTGCATTTCTGAAGAGACTTATAGACTTACACTTTTACTGTAAGTCACATATGTTCTCTATTAAATGTAACAAAATAAGCTTTAATCTCTGTGATAGTAAAAGTTGTAATATGTGAGACTGTAATCTTCTATGAGAATCTTTTTGCTATTATTCACATTTTGAAGGTATTATAATTTTTGAAGTGCTCATACTTGCCTTCCCCCTCTTGACTACACCGTATGTACATTTTGCCTAATTTTAAAAGTATTCCTGTTTGCATATGGTATTCCCAAGGAAGATTAACGGATTCCTACAAAATACATAATTCAGCTCTCTCTTGCCATTCTGCAAATACTACCAACTGTACTACACTAGACAACTTCTGAATATCTTAAAACTCATCTTCACATTTTCCAGTTTAAAAAAAAAAAAAAACTGTCTGGAAATTTTTAAGTTTGTGCAGTCTGTTATCAAATTTAAAGTGTGTGAGGAAGGATTTTCAGAACAGTTCCTATTTCTGTAAATACCATTTTATTAATTAATACTTCATAATTATATGGAAGCAAAAAACCTAGGCTCACATTAAATTCTTATGCAGGTTTTCTACAGATGAAGAAATTGAGATACCTATCTTCAAGTGAAATATTCTTCAAAGGAAAAAATTAGTTGCGGCACTTAGAACTCTCAGCGCTCAAGAGCAGGAAGCCTTCATCTTGGACTTCATAAAAACGGCAACTGCTGTCCAAGCCCAAAAGATGCTGTTCATCCTCTTCCATCAGTGAAAAAATCCCCGTTCCCTTCTGGGATGCTCTGTGGAGCCTGCTTATCCGCGCCGTGCCCGGAAGCAGCGGGGTGCGTGGCTCTGCCAGGCGCGGCGGCTGTGGGGCTGCTCTCCCGGAGGGGCCGTGTACAACTCGCACCAGGACGGAGAACCGGGCCCGCCTGTTGGCGCGCGTTTTCCAGCACATTTATTGATCAATAAATCAAACCTGGGCGCTGGGGCAATCTCCTGTATGCCGTTCTAGTTTACTGTGGAACCTGTCGTGACTGCGAGTGTCCGGGACTTTGGTTTTACATCTCATCTGAATGACAGGGCCAGCAAAAGGTATATAATCCCCTGATACACTGCAGGGGCATTGATTCTGCAAGGGTTTAGAGAGAACAGTGTCACCTACTGAATCACAAATACCACTTGCTAGAGCAGTTTTTCTTCTATGTGTCACATCTAATCAGCATAGCACAATTCTCACAGCTGCTAGGAAGGCTGATAACATTTTCTTTCAAGGAACTAAAATTTAATTTTATTCAGGCAAGATACTAGCATTGCTGGAAAGAAAGGCTTTTACTGAGATTTGGAAGAGCATTAACAAAATGTTATAGGGCCATATGGCCTTCAGTAATCTGGCCAAGCTAAAGACCATTTAGGGGTAGCTCAAGATGTGGAGGGAGTTTCATCACAATGGGAAGATCTTTTTGTGAGAGTGCAGAGCTGATGAATGCAGAGATGGGTGACACACACTGTGGCATATCCATGCTGCTCACCAGATAATTTCTTTATTTTTTAAGTACCCAGGATTTTTTTTTAGATTGAATTTGCTATTCAAAACAACTTAACATGAATGTTCTTTTAGTATTAGCAATAAATTTGCACAGCCTCCGTGCAGCATGGAACACTGAATCCATGTGGCTAAAAAACTGGTTATGCAAGCAAGGCATATGCTTGAGAGGATGAAGAAAAATTGGCAAGATACAGCTTGCCAAGGCATGCCACACATTAGTCTACTTTAAAACTGTTAGGAAATTTCAGCATTTGCAGTTCAGTTTTCTCTACAGATATACAAAATGGGAAGCATCTTCCTTCAAGAATCATCATGAGATGCCCTCCCCTCCCCATTTCTCTCCTATTTTGATCATATCTTCTCTTTGAAATTAGTGGCCAGCTTTCTCAGATGGTGTTATCTCTGAGTTAAGAAACACTGTGTCGTTTATTATTTAAAATTAGGTATTAAACAGAAGCAAACATTTCTTTGTAAAGCAATTACTGTACATTTGTGCAGCATGCAACATTGTTCTTAGAAATGGCTAAACCCATTGAACAAACATGTAAGAGAAAGATTGCACACATACTGTTTAATTTTAAAGAACTGCTTTACCATAAATTGTCTGTTTTTTTCCCCCTGAACTTATGTTCTGAATTTTTTTGAGTTGTAATCCTGGGTATTGGAAGAGTCTAGGGCAGAACGGACGGTACTAGAAATTTTAAAGAATCGGTATCACTCACAGTGTATCTTAAGTATATCTCTTACAATGACTAGAGAAAATATGTTGTGTGTTTATAGCACAAAAAACCCTCTGAAATATGTGAAAAATGTTAGTTCCTTATTTACAAGTAATGCAGAATGTAAATATTAGGCACTGACCCAATCTATTAATGTTTATCATGGCTTGGTGAAGTATAAAAACTTCTCCAGAAAAAGGAACTAGAAAAAAAAACAGAAAAGGAAAGAAGGGGTATAGGACTTGTCTGGAAAATACACAGTCATTATAGTAAATTAAAAAAATGAAACATTATATTAAATCCCTGAATATCAATATTTACATTCCTGTCTTTCTTACAACAATAACATTTCCAGGAACTTTTGGGGAAATTGTAGATTTTCACTACATTGAAAAAAAATAAAATTACTCTCAAATAATGGACTGCTAAAAATCCTGTTCAATATATCCAGACTGTCTTGTTCCTCCACAAGGTTATCAGCTTGCTGCAAACCTCCACCAATGCAGTTAGCAAAATTACTGAGCAGTGTTATTTTTAAGCTTCTGCTTTCAAAGTGAATATATATATATGTAGAATGTTGCACCTGGAACCCTGTGAGCAAAATAGGAAAAACAAAACAAGCCCACAGTATTTTAGATTAAAATTCAAAAATTCAATTAGATTGCATTCAACCAAATTCCTGTCTTCCCAAGTTGGTTCTGTGTGTTCTTTTTTTTTTTAATTTTTTGAAGAGGTAAGGTAATTTCATTAATAGTAATGATGTAGATCTTCTTTCTCCTCCCACTCTTCTATTATCATTCTTTTGAATACAGAGGCACCAGTTACTGTGAAGCAGCGTTTTTTTCCCCAAACTTTCTGGAGTTTCACTCAAATGTAACTCCATAAACTTGTACTCCATAAAGCAAAATAAAGCACAGGGTATCTTCCATTATGATCCCATTATTTTTTTTCCCAGTATTTGTTCACAGGAGACAAAACCAACCCCATTTAACATTTTGGGGGGCTGCAAAGCTATTATCCTTACTAAACATTCAGCAAACATGTAATTTACTTGGCAGCATCAGACAGAGTTCAAGCTCTTGCTTGGCATGCAGTTAGCATCCCCAGCCCATGACATTTCCATGCAAAGCAGGCTTCCTGAGAAGTAAACTAATGCTAATCAATAGATCTGACTCAGTGAAAAGCCTCAGACTGAAAAAAGAAGGCATCAAACATGAAGACAGATCATTACCTCGTCTAGCAGCTGTCATTTCTAGCGAGGTACAAAACTTTTTCTGAAAACATCACTTTAACTCAGTTCAAACTGAAACACCATTTCAAACACCGCAAGCTCAGTGGGTTTAGTGCCAGTATTTTACTGAAATCTCATTTTGCATCTGCCAGAAACCATTGTTATTAGCACTGCTGAAAATACATCCACAAAGGCTGTTTAAGTCTCCACAGAGAGAAATTTGGACACCCCCTTTTAAGTCAGGTACTTTAAAAGTTAAAATAATAATTTTTAAAAATCTGTAAAAAAAGCAAATACTTTCTTCCTGTATAAAAAAGGCTGTAGTCAAAACTGATGAAGTTTTCTGCCTTTGCTCTATGTAACAGGTGTTAACAGAGACAGCAGTTAACCCTTAAGCCCACAGTCATTCCTGACAGAAATATTTACTTCGGTGAGTTTTCTGGAGCACAGATTAATTCAGCGCTCACTGTGAGTAATAGCTATCAATAGCCTAGTGGAATATTTAGGATATTTATAATTTTTATTAAGAATTCAAAGGAACTGTATTAATATCTGGAACAAAGGGAAAAAAGCTTGCATGAAATTCCACCTCTTTTACAAAAGATTTCTTTATGTGCCAAAGTCATACTGGAAGCTGGTATGAAGTGAGACCTTTGAAAACAGTACCAGTAAGTCTAATAATCATGTTGAACACCCAGCCTTGCCACCTTCAGAAAGTCTTTTGGTAACCTTGTTTGTTGTAACTTTAACCTCTATGTCAGTTTACAAGCACTTTCACAGAAACAGCCAACAAAAACTGAAGTTTTGCAATATAAAAATGATGTGCAGTTCTCGTGAGGGAGAATTTCATGTATATGTGCTTCAGAATGCAGTCAGCTTATTTTAATAAAGCCTTCCCTCTCAAAAGAAAACACACACAAACCTCAAGATGTGTCATGATTTTTAGAATATGAGCACTGGAGGTCATGGATGTTGAAGTATGTACTTGTGAAATACAGGCTGTTTTTGCAAATGTTCACACAGTAAGGATATTCTACGTTCTTCCAAGGTCAGATATTTTTAACACACCTACGCACAGAGCCCTGTCTGTTAAAACATTATAGTAGGTCACAAAAATAGGATCAAAAGTTAAGATGTGAATATTGAGGTTGCTGATGTCAACACAGATGTGGTCTTCTTTCCCTGTCACCTCCCATTTGTTCATGTCCTACCTAGTCCTTACATCTTTCCCATCCTTACATCTCTTGGCCTTAATCCCATGGCAGATCAAAAGGCTTCCCTCTCCTCTCCTCGGGACAATTTCTGCCTCTACAGCTGCTAGCCACTGCTTTCCCTGCCCATCCATCCCTGGGGAGCCGGGCCCTGTCCAGTCTTTGCTGCCTTCCCCTGAAGCCAGCATCACCTCCAGCGCGGATGTTTCGCTCACTCCTGCCCCACCACAGCGCAGCTCCAGCCTCCCCGTGGCTCCCCGACAGACCTGGGGTTCTCCCTCCTACTTCTGTCCTTTCCTTCACCTCCATAACGGGTTTTGCTCCCCTCCTGCTGTTGCTAAGGGCCCTTCTGTGCCACGTGCCCAGCTCAGTCTTGTGCCTCACCTCTGCTTTCAGAGCCGCCCGCTGTCTCCCTCCCAGACACAGCCCGGGCCGCTGGTCTCCTCAGGGGTGCTCCAGGAGCGGGGTGGTGTGACCAACGCTCGTCTGCCACGTCTGCTAGCGGGGGCACGGTCATGGCAACGAGTGACCTCCCCTGCGCGCCAAGCGCGGCAGCAGCCGGCTCCTTTTTAACTTCCCGCTAAAAGTAATGGCACTGCCAGGTCTGTGTCGAGAGAAGACGTTGTGCTATGGTGGGGGTTTTTTTGGTGTCTAAAAATATTCTTTAAACCTTTTTGTTTTTAATTAAATGAGCTGGTTTTGTGATATTTTCAACATTTTAAAAAACTATCTTAAGCAGGCTTTTACAGTTGGAAATGTCAGACACCCTGAATATTAGTGCTATCATGCCTGCCCCTAATAATTTCCAAATCAAATTTCGATTCTGTTGTATATCTTTACCTAAACAGGATTTCCATAACCACCAACCAGTAACTCTTCTTTTAATTCAGGAGTGCTGTGTTAGATGAATTTGTTCCCAGACTCAGACTATGAGGCTAGCATCCCAAGAGACACTCCCACCTCTTCCTGGGGATAAACAAGCCAGCCCTGGGAACATGAAACAAACAGCAAGAAACACTATTTGACTTTTATAAATTTTAATAAACTAAAACGCAGGATTGAAAGCTTGAGATCTTTTTTATTTACTATTGCCCTGCAGTGAAAATAGTGGGGAAAGGAGGGGGTGTGTTTTTTGCATATACTTTAGATATATAAATGTACCATTTTTTGTCATTCAATACCCTTTCTATCTGCCTACTTTTTTTCACTTACATTGTTTTTTAAACAGTCTGACATTAGGCAAAAGCCTAGTTTTCTTTTATTTTTTCCCTTTTTTTTAATCTACAAGAGGAATATATCCACAGTAGGCTTCATAATCCTAGCAGATAATTTTTCATGATCATTCTATGGTTTGTGAATCAGGCAATTAGAAGTCAGTTGTGTCACTGCCATCGCCATTTTGATCACCACATGTGAGAAGTAACTGTTTTACTTTAAAACTTGTTCTGGAGTCTGCCCTCAGCACTGCACATCACTTTTTACTACTTACCTTCTACTATTTTTTTGAGTATTATAAATATTAATCTCTATACTATGTCAGCTAAGTAAGCATTTGTTTACATTCCAAAATACTTAAGTTTACAAAGGACATTTGTAATTAAAAGGGCCATCTTAGCTCATTTTATCATTGTATTACTAAAACTTATTTCTAATGTATTGTTGTGTTACACAAATGGGTATGTAATGTATGTATTGCTGGATGGGAGAGGACAAAGGGGAACACAGGAGTTCCTTAAATAAATACCTTGGAGACAGTAAAAGACAACAGATTTAAAAAAAAAGAAGTATACTGTTGAGATTGGGTTTGTATCAGTTTCTGAAATCCAGGAATTGCTCTGCTCTATCATATATATGGAAAATGAGGGGGGCTGCAGATTACAATCGCTCCTGTGACCTTCATCTTCCTGAGTTTAACAGTCAGAAAGGAAAACTGTGAAAATATAAATACCATTAGTGAGAACACAACAAATCCCAAAGAAGATGCCAAACTACTGCAGAGTAGGCTGGGCTTCCAGTGACCCATACTGGAATTTGGTTTTTCCTGAAATGGGCTATCTCCAGCCATCTTTCACAGGCTCAGAAACCCAGGGAAGAGTAAAGAGGAGAAAGCTGCCATTCCAGCATCAATACTTGAGCTGTGTTTTTCTCTCTTCATTCCTCCAGCTATCACTCCTTATTCACTCCCCATGGTGGAAGAGAGTCTCAATCTCTTTCAACTTGTCTCCACAATTTTTTTTGAAAGAGACGAGGGGCAGCAAAAGAAAGAAGAGACGGCAGAAAAGAGAGAAAGAGACAGAGAGGACACCTCAAGGTGAGTTACATTTCCACATCATTTATTCTACAAGAAAGCACATGCTTTAATCTACCCTGAGCAATACACAGGCATTGTCAGGGTTGCATTTTGCCTACAAAGCTAAAGAAGTAGCGAGTGTAAGATTATGCTGCTGTGTCAGTCTAGTTTGACCAGTTCCACAAGCTCGCTAGAAAAGGAAGTGTGACATTTTCATTTAGAAGAACATGAGCGAAGCTTAAAAACATGGCTGGGCATGTTGGAGTAAATGGGACGGTGCGTCTGAGCAGGAGAGCCCTGTTTTACAATTAACTGAACATTTTAACAACAAATGACAGATTTGCCTGAATTTAAAATCTGAATGCAGAGAAACTTCACTTAAGATAGTTGGAGACAAAGAAGGAAGAGATTTCAAGAGGAAACTAATAGCTGTATTTGCTGCTCCATTTCCCTGATACTCCCAGCTCACAGGCATACTCCCAGGGCAGGTACGGATACACCCTGGCACTCAGGACCAGATGCCCTGTACCAGCCCCTGCCTGGCACACCGTGTGGGCCTCCCACGCGCTTTCTGCCTGTGGGTGTAAGCCAGAGCCTGTCTGTATCGGGCCAGTGTTCAATCCCACTGCGGTATCCCAAAGACAGGCGTTCCAAAAGGACTTTCAGGGGAGAGAGGGTAGTGAGGGGAAGACGAATGCACAACAAGAATGTTCATGTGTGCTGCTGTTGCAAAGAGCATCAGTTACCAGTAAGTAACGTCTGTTTTCCAATTCCATGGTTACATTCACGAAGGGCAAATGCAGAGGCGTCTAGGAACAAGCCCCATTTACACTCACAAACCCGGTAGGGGTCCAGGAACAAACCTGTTGACACGGAAGATGCAAAGAGGGGCTTTGGCACTGGAACCATGTTAAAACCATACCTGCTGACAGCTGCGTTTAAGAGGAATTAAAAAGCCACTTTGCAGAGAAACTCTGAATGTGCTACAGGAGCACCTTGTCCAGCCTGCCTGGAAAACATCAGCAACAAGCGCCTGGATTTCTTTCAACTTTCAGAAAAGATGATTGCAAAAGGAACATCACCTTCACAGTAAGATGACATAAGAAAAAATTCTTGTGGATTGAAGGTCAGGCCAAAGAGCAAGGAGGTGAGTTTATCTATCAGCACATAATGTAACAATATAACTTTTGAAATGATCTTAGAAATGCCTGTCTCTTGCACATCATCCTGTCATCTGCTCCCTCAGTCCTGTGTGCTCACAGCCAAAATGTGATCCCTTGTTCAAAATCAAGTATCTGTCACAAAAAACAGAGGAAGAGTTTCCAATGCTGGGGCTATCCAGCCCTGGAGAACAGACTTCCTTGCTGGGATGTGTCCATAAACTGAGATATTGCTGCATATTTAAAGAACCAGCCACTCCTCACAAATCAGGGAATAGTCCAAACGCAGGATTTTAGGTTTCACATCTATTTATGAAGCTACATGGTTAAGAAGGGTTGCAAAGAACCACACTGATTGAAAAAATGAAATCAGGACAAGACAAACAACACATGGTCTAAAATCCATGCTGCTGCACAACCTTTGAGCTACTGAATCCACATTCTCTGCACTGATCTTTAAAGCCTGGATGGAGCTAACCTGTTGCTTTTTGGCATTTATTGTTACACCTCCAGCTCTTAAGGCATAAAATGCTTCTCCAGAAAGGCTCTAAGATTCTTTGATCGAACAGCTGTTCAGTCTAAGTGAAGAAGATAGTAAATTCACTTGAGGTGGGAACAGCTTTGTTAAGGTGCTCACTTGTAGTAGAAAAGGAGACAAATTGGAATTAGAAACCGTTTTACCACTCCCAAGACAAAGAAAGCATCTGCAGGATGTTCTCATACCTGTATGAAACCAGAAACCTCAAAATCAAAAGGCATCACCAGTCTTTTACCTTAAAAAACAGGAATTGGAGCAGCCAGGGTCACTATCCTGGACTTAACTTGCAAATTTTGGTGCTTAAGTTTTTCTAAATGCAGAACCCATTTAAATCTGCTATTTCTCTTCATGAAATACCTGGTTTAGGTGTCTCACACACTAGTGTATGAAAATCATCTGTAAGGCAACCTAGCATCAGCAAGGTATTTCTACTTATGTGAAGTAACTCTAATGAAATTCTCAAGCAGGGGTAAAATAAAGTTTTAGGGAGATGACACTTAGAGAACGACTTCTGTTGGACCCTGAGCCTGACATTGCATGTGCTCCTTGAAAAAACTAGTCTCTAGTGATAAAATCGGTGTGCACTTACTCTACAGAATCACTGCCGGGGAAGAGAGAAGATTATATATAAAAATGTATTTATTCATATTTAATCCACATCACTTCCCAAGGTACAATAGATTTTAACAGTTTTCAAATCAGATGCTATAGATAACATAATAATCAAGGATAGCAGAATGGATGTCAAAAGTTGACCAGTTCTGAAATACTGAACATGCCATTATGAATGATTTTGAAAACTATTTCTGTACAGACAGCTACACCTAACCTGCAGAAAAAATTAGGACTGCTATACTTTATGTACATTATTACAGATAAAGCATACCTATGAAAAAAGTGTCAGTAAAATAAACTATGTAAACTAAAATGATCAGAAGATAAACATGATGGGAAAGACAGCGATATAACAGAAAGGTCAATCTGGGAAAAGCAGAAATGGATAAAAACTCCCAATAATAGTTGTAGTTGAGCTGGAAGTGAGAAGAAGTTCATAAGTAATGGCATGACCTTCCAGTCAGGGAACTGAAGGCAAGAAGGGCCCTTTTGGAGAAAGAGCACTCAGTGTGCTGTGTGCAGAACCAAGTAACAGATCTTGTGGTGATCTGTGATTACAGCATGAAGGTTCCTCATCGGTCTCAGCTGCAGAGCTATTCCATTACCAAGAAGTGTGCCTCTGTGTGTTGCTGACCTTGTCATGTTTATTTCAGAGCACATATACAAGCAATAGCAAATTAACTGAGTTTCCTTGGTTTCTTTCTCCTCTTTTTTATTTTTCCTTTTTTTTTGTTAGGGGTGCGAAGGGCGGTAGAAGGGTAAGAAGAAAAAAACGTGTAAGGAAAGACAAGCTAGAAGACATTTTAAGCAAATGTAGAAACATGAACCCTGAATTACATGTATTAGTTCCAGTATAGAATATGGTTCCTTATATGTCTACATTTTTTTTTTATTTCAAGGAATATTGAAGTGATACATACAACTGTCTGTCCTTCCCCAAAGGCATGCTGCAGTCACAAATGGATCCTCTTAAAAAGTTGTGAATGGTGAAAAGATCTGTGTTTCAGCCTTAGGCTAAAAACGGAATCTATTTCTATTGTATCAGTTTCTTTTAAAATATCAATAAACACCAAAAGTCCTGGGTGACTTTCTTGCAAGACTTGACGTTTCTGCTTCTGTTCATCCATTTACGCTATTATATTTCAGGCTAAACACATTTTGTTAATTATGCAGCAGGATAGGGTACATCTTCCATTCACAAGCTTTTAATTAAAAAACAAACACAGCAATAGGTAGGTCTGTCTAGTAATTTAAGCCTTTAAGCTCGGTCAAAGCCTGCCCACCAAATGATGCAATTATGTTTTATTTCCCTGCACGTACTTCTGCATCGCAAAATAAAGCTGATGATAGAGACTTTTTTTTCATACACTGCTGAGGAAGAAGCAACTGTAAGTCCACAAAATAAGACTGCTGTTGTGGCTCAGGAGTGCACTAAACATGAATGCTCATCTGTAGCCCATGGGTCATAAGAATGACCCATACAAACAACATGGGAACATCAAAATGCCGCTATGAAATATGTGACAAAAACTACCTTCTGCCTTGATGCAAACTGCAAACACGTGGTCATTTTCTTACTGAAATCAGTTTTCATCACACTAAATTTGTTGAGAAATGTGACCACTGCCATACCACATGGCCAGCTTATGGCAGGTCACAGAAAATTCCAAAAAGGCTCCGGGATGCATGTGCTGGTGTTAGCACTATGTGGAGAGGTTTCACAGAAACACCTGCAAGGCCAGGGATGGTGATGAAGAATTATCCAATATTTAAAAGCTATTGTACCTAGATCCTCAACAACAGACACACAATTTCTTCCTCCACCATATGGGAAACAAAATTGCCTGACAACTTCATAATACCTCATCTTTTATCTCTCCTTCATCAGCAAGATCAGTGAATATATTTCACTGTGCCCTTTCATGTTCACATCTTCATTTTCACTCTCCACTTTTTCCAAACAAACTTCTGCTGTTAGATCTCACCTCCAACTCTTCTCCCCAGAAAGCTCTTTGGGCTTCACTGGAGCTCAGACTATTCCCATCTTCCCCCATCTACCCTGTCAGTCTTCTCCTCCCGTGGTTTCCCCCAGTCCATCCCCTCCCAGTGATAAGCCCACCTCCGTTAACTTCTTCTGTGTGCTCCTGAGAGAGCTTTCTCTCATCTTCCGTCATCTCTCCGGGAGAGATCTATGAGTCCTGGACACAGTGTTTCACACCAAAGACTGATTCCTTGGGGAAAGGAATACCACTGAGCCCGGAAGACAACTGAGGTAAGGAGAAGGCAGCCAGTACTTTTAGAGAAACAGGTCACTGTCAAGCAGCTATATTTGTATAAATCCTCCACTTTTCACAACAGACTCTCCTCAGAACACGGCATTTCACAGGGCAGTTGAAATGGAATCCTTGGCGTTGATAGCCAAGTAAAAGCCACTGTCAGAGCTTCTGCTCCTATTCCAGTCTCAACGTAAGGACAGAAGATAATGACACATAAGGGACATGGACAAGCCCCCAACAGGAAAAACCTCTTGCGCACATATAAAAAGATACATTAGGAGCCATCAAGTCACTAAAAGGTAACAGAATTATGCATTCTTTTAGGAAACTATTTTCAGTGGTCTTTAAACTTCTTTATTAGTTAAATAGAGTATTTCAACATCTGCAGTGTATATTAATATAAATTCTATTTCAGTAGTAGGAAATTTCAGGACATGCTGAATTTTTTTATTAATCCAGAAAAAAATTCTCACATCAACAGATTGCACCATGCCTTCCTCTTGCTTCCATTCACATATCTCTAAAATATTACCGTTTTAAACTCCTAAGTCCTGATATTGAAATGTTTAGCAAAAAACTCTACTTCTACTAAATAAACATAAGAACTTATATCTCAATATGAACTATGGCACTGCTTCCACAGTGCTATAATAATTAGAGTTAACATAAAGAAAACCTAGTAAAAAGACTATAAATTCACCATATGAGCACATATGGATGTGAAAAAGGAAATCAAACAAGTTCTCTGAACTAAAATTAGAGTCAAAACAGAACAGTGTCCCACGGAAATAGCACAAGCCTAGAAAGTCTATATAAATTTACTATGCCAAATCCAATTTAAACCAACGTTCCGTTTCATCTATCCATATTTCCACAGTGTATTTAAGGTATTGAGAGCTTAACTGTTCATGTAAGTCTGGACTGCAGTTTAGCTCCCTGAGATAGATTTTCATGTTTGAAGCAAACCAGAGCTGGGCTCATTGCAGAGCTACAAAACCATGGAGCCCAATCCACCAAGCTGTGAATATGATTTTTCTATCCAAGCTTCTGCTCCTAATATTTTGCACTGCATGCTCTATTTATGCTTGCTCTATAACTGAGTCTTCCTTTCTAAGGATTTCAAAACAGTGATTCATTTAAAGTATACCTCTGAAGAAGGGTCTCATCACAAAAAAGGAGAGCAAAATCCATTTATTTTCTGTTATTGTATATGTATTCATTTAAATATCCTTTTAAAGCAATTTATCTGTGAAGATGAGCCTCAGCTCAAATAAAGACATTTGTGAATACCATATTGGTTATTTTTGTAGCCTCTGCAACTTTGGCTGTAAAAGAACTTTGGTGTAAAAAGCTTGTGACAGAGCTCTGAGCAGTTTTTGTTTTGTTCTCTTAATGCTGTATCCTACATATCAGTTCAACTTGCTGTGTACTGCATCTTCTAATAGGTCATATCCACGGAAGGAAGGTCATGTCAGCCATTGATTGGGGAATCAAATCAAGCGGTAGCATGTGTCCGTTTTGCTTCTGGATTGCCTCAGAGGCATTTGTTGCAATTGATGCCAATCATTAGACCAGGATTCAGTTAAATTCTCAGGCATCTCTTTTGTGGGATAGAACCAGTTTCTTCTGAGCTGTTTAATTACTTTGTGACTTCTGAGATTTAGCTTTTCTTCTTTTTTTAGGGAAGTCATCAAATAAACAGAAATGCTACACAACTACTGATGCTGTTGCAAGAGATGTGGTAGCTGAGGATGTGCTGGTTCTTCTGGGGAACCATGACAAGGGACAAGCCAGTTAATCATCTTTCCTTTTTCTTGTCCAGATGTGTGGTCATCCTTTATTTCATAAAATTCAGGCCCTCTTTAATATAAGAAAGAACTGCCATTCCTAAGAGCTGACTGAACAGTCCATCCCTCACCTACAAGGCCGTACTTGCTGCACAGTTTTACAGCGTGTCAGTTCTTACGCTGCTCTGCCGTGCGTACGCTTCCCTGTCATCTTTCTATTCCTGTTTTCTCTCTTCTTATCTTCTGCTGCGTCTCCTGTTCTCACCAATCCTCCTCTCAAACCTTCCAGGCTCAACAACAGATTTTGTGCACAAAAGGCTGTAAATTTTTAGGGCAGGAATTATCTCACTACTTTTGTGAGTTAACAAGCTATGTAACCTTGACAGGGGAGGAAAGTGCAACCTACTACATGGTTTTAAATAACCACTATATTCATAAATTATTTGTAACAGCAATAATACGCCTACACCAAAAAGCAGTAGGAAAGATCACATACAGTCGTGGTCTCTCACAGTTGTCAGTGCCATCTGGAGCTCCAAGCGGCTAACTCTGCTCCGCAGTCTGTGCGCAACGAGTTGCACGACACGCAGAAAAATATTCCAGGACTTCACAGTTCCTCCCCATGTAACACATTAATAATGATCTTCCACCCATAGCTAGCACTTCAGCTGCGAACACGCTGCTGTTGACGGAGGCACAAGGGGTCAGTTGGGAGGAGAGCAAGCGGCTTTGTCCCCAGCACAATGCCCTACAGCCGCCACACATGCCCCTCGCTCAAGTTGTGCGTGCTCTGTCATTATACTTGCTGCCAGCTCCAGTGGGACTGCTCAGAGGCTACGGCAACTCTCCAAGGTCCACGGGCCTCCGGGAGGGGACAGGCCACCTTCTGATCCACAGCCGGGATGAATGGATTAGCGGCGAGCTGAGCCAGCTGCCGCAAGCTTTATCAGCACGCAGCCCTGACAGATGGAAGCCCACTGGAGAAGCCTCCTGCTGCAGCCCGCGTGGCCCTCGCGCCGGCCTTCTGCTCACCCCGTGCTCGCTGACACGGAAGCCGACACAGAATGTGCAAAAGGGGCAAAATCACAGTTAAAAATACATGCGCCCCGTTTGGGACGCTGCTCAGGTTAAGCAACAACAAGCGAGCTTCTCTGGGAGCACAAGCCGGTTCACTGCCGTGAAGCTACTTGTGGTAAAATGCTTCATTTTGGTTTGGGTTTGCAGTTCGTAGGATTTCTGACAGATGATGTTTGTTTCCACCAGAACTGAATTACCTGCTGACATTAAAGCTGCGTGCATCAGGACTGCAGTATGAGATACACACAAAAGACAGAAGAGACTGTAACTGTAGAGATGAATTCAAACCAACCGACTTCATCCTGGGCTATCTATCCACATAGAAGTCATAGATATCAGAAAAAAGGCATATCCCAACTCAATCCAGTGGAAACTGGAGCTTCCATGTTTCAGACAAGGCAGGTAATGTCCATTTGACTTTTAAGTTGTGAACCTTGCGCTTGCTCCAGAAATATCTGAAATATTGTCTGAAGCAAAGGGTTGCAGCAAGATCAAAAACATTGACAGTTTTTATTGTAGCAATCAAAAATCTTTTAAAATCACAAAACCAGGAAATTGTTGAAAAGGGGAAACCACCTACCTAATTACTGCTGGAAAAAAGACTTTACTGTTGACCACGCCACACTGAAGTATGAAGTGCTACACTTATGAAGAGCAGTATAAAAAACAAAAACAAAAAAAGAGGAAACCCTATTGCTTCTATTTAAGAAAGAGCCTCTCATATCAATTGTTATACAGCCAGATAAAAGCTCAGTTGAGTCAATGGCAGCCTTTGCATTCATTGCAAGGGGCTTTGTACCAGACATTAAATATCAATCTACATAGTTTCTCTCATATTACATTGCACAAGTCTAGGGACTTGGGTTCTAGGGGTGAATTCTTCGATCCTAGACAATTCACTTAATTTTCTGCAAGCACAAAAGTGAACAATATTTAGAAAGAAATACTACAATGTGCCAGTGTGAAAGTCTCAATTTTCCCTTTCTCTTGCTTCTTGAAAGAGGTGTCACATAAACCTTTAAGTCTGAAACTGTTTTGTTGTAAGAGAAAATTTTGCAACTCAAAAAAGCTGTCTATCTCTGAGCAAGCAAAGTATCTAGAATTTTATTTGCACAAGTTACACTTGTGCACTCTGGAGAGTATGAACCTTAATTTATGTTCTTTCAGGTAATTTCCTACTGGAACTCAAAATCAACTTTGTAACAACCAAGAAACATTTATATCAGCATTCTTGATTTATGCTAGTAATCTCAAAAATATAGTCCCAAACCAGTTAATGCAGCTTCAAACTAATTTCACAACTTCCTTAATTTGAAAATATATTTAGTGCACAAAAGTGAAAATATAACATTAAGAAAAAAGAAAGCTAGTAACAAGTATTGCAATGAAAGTTTTTAAAACTTTGATTGAGTCAAGATGTCTACAAAAATTTATAAATCATACATCTAGGTCAAAACTGGCTATTTTATTTACATTTAAACACAGTGATTTTGGTATTCTAATATAAGTACATGTTGAAAACAACATTTTTATGATGCATTTTCCAAATATTAAATTAAATAACTGTATGCAATGTATGAAAAACAAGACTATATATCTATTTAGGCAGTGTCCAATACCATACACGAAAGTTACCAGTACCTACTTCTAAAGACAAATTGACATAGCTTCAGCAAATTACATCAAAATGTATACAAAAAACTTACCAAGTAGTCCCTGAAAAATAAAACCTATTGTCATTCATGATTTCCAGCAGGCATTAGGTCAAGATAAAGAAGTAAAGAGCTGACTGTCTCCAAGTCTTAGACCAGAAACAGCAAAATTTTTTGTAATATGCTGAAAATCAAAAGCAACACTAAAACAAATAAAAACACAGGCATCTAAAGCATAAGGAAATAGTATTTAAAAATAGTGTATTTATACGAAAAACAGTTTCAAAAATTGTCTTCAACAAAAAAAAATGTGTTAATCACAAAAACAACCAACCAACAAAAGCTGAATGATGGAATTCTCCCTCAACTTTGCATTGTTTTATTGCTGCAACATGGTCACTTCTGCATCAGCCAACACAAAGATACAGGTGCTGTCAAGATACTCTTGTTGCTAGATACTTTGTTTTCAGTAAGGGAATTTGTTTTAAAAACTTAATTACTTTAGGTACTTCCCCCCCCCACCCCCTACCCCCGAAGTGATAAAGACCAGTTGGAGAAGGTAAACAGTGATTAGCAAGTCCCACACTTGCGGGACTTCATCCGTTAAGCCCTAACCCCACGTTCCACAAACAGGTTTAGAAATTCTGCGTGTCATTTACAAATGTAGTTTCTGGTATGCAGCTGAAGACCCATGACTAAGTGATTTCTGGAGAAATGCGTCATCTGTAGATTTCAGTCATTTGCTTTTTAAATTCTACAGCATAAAAGAATACTGAAGGAACTTATGAATACTGTCAAGGAAGTAACTTAAAATGGAAAGGTAGTGTTGGTGGGTTTCTTTAATAATTTGGGAGGGGATAGGGCACATTCAGTGCAGGGGGCATCTGTATCTCCACACTTCATGCCATATAATGTTTGTAGTACGCTGACCTATTTAATTCTGATGGCAGCACTAACAAGTACGGCCAAGAAATTCAGCAGAGGAGGAGCACACACCTTCAGTGAGGAACAAAGAACAGAGAAACAACAAAAAATCCAGTAGCTCTCACCCACTGAAACATCAAACATCTAGGGTTGACCAACACAGTTGCACCACCTGAAATGCTCAAAGTCCAGATGCACTCTAATTCCCACGTGTTGCAGAAGCCTAATTAGTGTTGACAGACAACACTTCACTGTGAAGGCTGCAGATGATCTACTTCAAAGACAAATGTATAGAAATAAAAACAAAAACACGGGAGAGATGAGTTTGGGCAAATACTGGAGCAGCTATCCAAACAGAGCAGAGCAGGTGCAGGTGAGGCAACCAGTTTAAAGACCAAGCTCAACCAATCCATGAAAAGACCTATAAGATCTAGCTGCCTATAGCGGTCCTTGGTTTCCATCACTCTTCTGCTACAACAGCTACTTCAGCATGTCCAGACATTACGTCCTCATGCTTGAGTGTCTTAATGGATCAAAACAGGCTTTTTGTGTCATTTTAATAGACAAAGCTTGTGGAAGATCACAAAAAGGAATGGAAGAGAGATGACAGAGAATGAAATTTCTTCAGGCAGCTCTAAAACTGCTCTGTTGTGTGGCAACTTCATCAGATGTTCCATCACAACCAAGATTGTACAACAAATGAGTAGTGGCAGCACACATGTTCTCTCCCTCTAAGTTCACTGTGCCTTGTAACCACAGATGTATACATGAATCCATACATACGATCACAAAAATCCCTCAACCCCAACCACCTCAAAACCTTGGCTTAAGAAGAGTTGGTAAAAGACTGAGTGAAAATGCAAATACATAAGCAGAAATTCAGCCAGAGTTGATATTACTGATGGATAAAAGACAACGAATGGACAGAGAGAAAAGAAATGAGGCTGTGTCTAGTTGTTCTGCTTGGCAAATTTTGGAATATTTCTTCCCATCAGCACTATATCCAGGTGTCCTGAGGCAGCAGAATGTTGCTGCTGATGTGAAGACGTTTTAGATGCAGCCATTTCCCTTGCAGCAAACAATTTCCCAGCTGATTAAAATACTGTGACAATCTCAAAGCTTGCTAAAACCAGGGAAAGTAAACATATGGATTGCTTTACTGAAAAACTAGAACTCTGACTGGGGGGGACACGCTCCTTTTGTCAACGGTATTTTAATGCATCTGAACTACAGCTGCCACTATCATTAACAGCTGATGGGCATTAATGTAATCCAGGAGGTACATGGCATTCAGGGCAGAAAGCACGTCCTTCTGCCTATCCCAAAGACAATGAGAACCCACCTAATGGAATTCAAATGCCCGGTCCTGGAAAGCAAAGCACAGACACCTGAGCAAGTTGCTGTGCACCAGGAGTCACTTACCCTCTTCTGTTGAGGGCTACAGCAACAGTGCAGGGTACTAATGGCAATGTTTGTCAATGGGCAGAAAAGACACATTTGGAGACCCATCACAAGCTCATCCCTTCGGGGACAGTGGGGCATGTGTCTGCACGTGGGAGCAGGGAGGAAATGGATGATGCAGAGGCCACTGCTCCAGCAGAACCTCTCAGGTGCTGCATGCCACTCACTGCTCCCACCTGACTGTAGAAGACACAGATTGGTGGTCCAAAAGCCTGTCTTAAGGTTTGTTTATTCCAAACAAGTTACCAATGCAAAGAACAGATGGGGAGAAAAGAGCAACAGTTTAAAGGGATGAAATAAAAATTTTAAAAAAGGTGTAGGGTAAGCCAAAAGAAATGCCAGCAATTACTTAATAAAAATGAAATATTCAAAGTATGATGAAAAGAAAAACTTAGAAAAAAGCAAGGTGCACAAAAAATGTATGGTTTTGGTTTGCAGTGCAGATGTTTAGGATTTACAATCAATATGGTTTGCTTTTTCATGCTATAAAATGCATATATAATTATGCCCAAGATGTGTGTAAATGTTTAAATATTAAAACAAAACAGATATTCTGGATGTTTGATGTTTGTTTTTAAAAAGAAAAAAATCTATTTTACAAGGACACAAGCACTAAAGTGAAATTAACATAAAACAAACAAACCAGTGTAATAAAATAGAAAGCTCAAAACCAAGTTAACCAAGGTCGTTAATGTCAGTTCAATGGCAAAGATCCATGTTAGCCAATGTTCAAATATCAATTAAATGAGAAAAGACTGCCTTGCAATTGCACTTCACAGATTTATTTCTGCTTCTTCTAGGGTATATATTGTCTCTAGAGAATATGCACGTATCTTTAAATTTCTAAAGTTTAAATTCCCTTATTTGAATTGTCACAACTATTCTGAAATTTCAGATTTCCTCCCTTTTGCCATTTTTCTAAATATTTTGGAGAACGATAGCGTTGATCTGCTAAGTCCTACCTACCTCTTACGATGGTAAATCTGTAACTAGTGATGCTGAACTTCTCTGTTTGAACAGGAGACAAAGCTCTTGCCCACCTCTCTTCAGTCTAAAAAATCCCCCACAGCTTAAAATGCTGAAACACAGAAGGCACAACATGCATTAGCACAAATTCACAGTGTTTTGCTGACCATAAAAAAAATGTCCTTGTGTGGATGGAAATGAAAGTCTGGAAAAAAAAATTGGTAAGGAGGTTTTTTTCATGTCCTCCGTCCAAGTAATACTGCTTGAATAGAATTTACAGAGACCCACAGTCTAAAAATACATAGGCTGAGAACAGCAAAGCAGCTACATGGATTACACTCAGCTCTTACAACCCTTTGAAGTTTCATGGGAAAGCCAACTGCTGGAGCACCCATCAGCAGTACAGTTCTTTCTCATATATTGGAAAAAAATAATTTGAGGAGAACAGGTAAAATGTACCCACTACAGGAAAGCAAAATCAAGTGTTGGCCATGGTACAATGCCCACAGAGAGGGAAATGTGAGCACTAAAAGGTGCTCCTAGAGTATATTATCATTTATTTATTTTAAATACAATCCTTCTGTTTTTCAGCCTACAGGACATAAGACAGATACAGCCGATAGGTATTTTATACTGACAGTAGAAGGGGAAGCCCAGTAGCCTGTGTGCTACTGACACAGAACTATCTATTTAAATAAACATAAATTCTGATTTTTCCTAACCCTTAAAAGATGATGAAAAAGGAGGGTTTGGGGTGCTTGGTTTTCTTGCTTAGTTTCTGTTGTTTCCCTCTTACTTCACTGTCCTAGGTAAGTTTGCCTTATGGGCCCCCATACACATTGGACTGTTTCACAGTTCTTTACAAGGATTAAGGCACAGCATGGGAGGTCTGCCTTTTAATTGAAACAAAACAGTGCCTACTGTAAATTTTTTTCGAGAGGTCAATAGAGAGAAAAGGACTTTACTGCCCTTTTCACCTTTCTGTTTTCATAAACAAGTTCAACAGCCAAATGATTTTAAACTGCCAGTGGAAATACAGATCTTGCTTACAACTGTGTAAGCATTCCCCTTTCCCTTTCCTGATGATCACTGGGGTGTGGGAGGAGTTCACTTTTCTATTTAAACATGCTAACCTCTTAACAGGTAGGTTTTAAAAGAGGCGAGTGCCTAGTTTGATGTTATTCATTCTTTTCCTGCAACAGGAAGGTTCAAATTTGTTCAATACAGAGATGTAACCCAATTTAGGAAAGATGTTCTTGGACCCTTTCTTGGTTTAGTTGCATAGACACACTATTACCCTGCTGAGCAAGAAAGGATATTCACACAATCCCTGCTTCAAGGTGAGGAAGATCCTTTGAGCAGCACCAAGCTTGCAAATGTCAAGGCAGAGGTTCCTGATACCCTTAAAAGACAAATCAGCTCAAACTGGCTCTTCATCTGCCCAACCTGAAATCTGTGGTCAGATAAATGCAAACCATATGCTCCAGAAATGTATCTTTCAAGGCATGATTCCTGTCAGTCTAATGGCAAGAAGAGCATTTTGCATAAAAGCCTACTCCTCTCTCAAGAACTGTATCATGGCCATTGCAAAGTAGTCAGTTACTCTAGTCAGTTGCTCTTTTGCCTTCCTGCATGAAAACACTGAGACAAAGGCACCAAGCCTTCACTGGGACCACCAGCTCGGAAAACTCACAAGGAGGGGAGCAGAGAAACACGCCCATGTTTCAGCACACAGTCACAAGGCCTGTCCAAAATGGAATTACTAACATGGATGATAAATGAGCTCTCTACAAACAGACACACGAGAACTTCATGTGAAGTCCACGAGCAGGCCCAGGCAATCAGGCTCCTAATTTTCCTGACCATCAAAGCAATCTGCTCAAGATCCCACTCTCTAGATAACCTGTATTAGGAATCACCTGCCCAGCATTTGTGTGAACACCTTGAAGGTAAGGACCACACAGCAGAATGAGGCAGAAATCAGGCAGACCCACCAGTCATGCAGGATTGCAGAAGACAATCAGAAACTTTTTTCAAGGATGAATCTTCCCTGAAAACATATCACAGTGTAGTTTTATTGCTTATGCAAGACACTTCAGGAATGAGCTTAGTATTTCAAGCTTTCCTGGAAAACACCAGTTTTTCTGGGTTTTTGAAACACTATTGCCAGCCTTAGAAGATGTCAAAGGAATTAAGTATCTACAGTACAGAAGTACTTGTAGCTTGCTTCCAGCTCCCACTAAGAAAGCATGAAAAGACATGCGGTAGAACGCAAGAGTCCAAGTAGTCCCCAGCTCTTTCCAGAAAGAAATGGCAACGTCTCTTCAAAAAAAAGACAGTGGATTTTGTGCAATGCTAACCATATGTAGACATTCAGAAATGTAGGAGTATGTAAATCAAGCACACCAAAAAAAATCTTTATTAGGTATGTCTTCACTGGAAACAGGAACAGGCAAATGAAAAGCTCTGACAATTACCAGCCTGCTTGCAGGGTGAGAAAAAGGAAGGAGTTACGAGTCACCCAAGTGTTCATAATAACCAGTGTGTACAAGCATCAAGTACTCTATGAATACAAGAAAACATCAGTACTGGATATTAAGTAAGCTAATGAAACTTTCAAATGCCTGAGAATTAAAACATAAAGGTTCTCAATGCAGATATTAAATCAGAATGCACAAACTCCTCCATCTCATTCTGCAATTCATGTAGAAAAACCTTGCTCTTTTCCCTCCACCATCTAAAATTCAAATAAAACGCTCAGTCTAAAGATGTTCTTAAGCTCCAATGAGGCAGGTTTCAGGAGATAATGAAATAAAATTAAGGGAAAAAATACATAAAAACTCAGAAACATTTTTTAGTCATTTTTTGTTGTGCCTTTTATACAAATAATTTCTTTTCCACGGGTTTGGTCAGTATTATCTTTGAATGGTTGCAAGTGCAGCGCTTTTTCAAAGCAACCTGAAAAATTAGGTTAACCTAGAAAGTGAATTCCATCTGTCCTGGTTGTCATCAGTAAAAGATACCTATTCAGTTCCTTTCAAGCATATAATCTAGTACTCAGTCTAAAACAGGATTTTAAAGACTTCTCTTATCAGCTTCTAGCTTTACTTCAATAAGAAGAAAATACACAACTTCAAGCTGGTGCTACACTGAAATCAGAGAATTGATTACTCCACGCCCTGCCCCCCAAAAGAAGAATGGGTACAAATAATACAGGAATTCAATGCAACAAGAGATGTGGAAAGAAGCTACATACTTTGCAGTCACAGTGGTATTTACCACAAACACTTGAAAGAATCACACAGTGTGCAACCTGGGGATGGGAAAAAGGTGTTGAATGCTTATTGCAGCCTAGGCTTGATACAAGATTCTACTTATTAAAATAAATAACATTTCTCTGAATTAATTAATTTTTTAAAAACTCTATTTTGCATATGATAGCGTTATTTCAGAAATATGCTCATTTCATTGCAAACACAGCATATGAAACTTGGGAAAAAGAAGGCTGGTCCAAACCCACAATATTTTTTCAATTAGATGCATTTCTTCACAAAGTCTCCAGGATGGTGCAGTTATTTACTTAAGACTATGAGAATGACAGTTGTTCAAGCTTACACTGAAACAGGTGTTATTCCCTACAATACCTACCAATTTCTTGGTTTTGTATGAATCTTTAGAAATGGAAGTATCTTCAAACTCAGTTAATTCTCAGATTTGACAAGTACCACACAAGGAGTGCAAAAAATGGTTTTCTAGTTCAAAAACCAAGGCAATACAATTAGCATGCTACGTTCTGCCCCTCAACAGGTGATGTAAAATCTAACATTTCAATACTACTTGCATATCTGGACAAATTTTGAAAAATTTAAGAGAGTATAGAGTGTACTCTACAGCTTTTACGCATTCCAGGATTTGGGAGGAGTCAGCATTGCTATACATGCAACTGAACCCAAAGGTTTCACTTGCCAGTATGCCTGGTTATAAAAACCACGACTGAATGCCCTGGAAATTAAAATGTACATAAGCAAAACAAAGCAGCATATCAATTCTTCAATAAACTGCTTCTCAAAGCAAAGATCACTTGAAAGACCTGGTCATGCCTGTGACAGGAAGAAACATGTCACAATCTATCTCACAGCTTCACAAAGGTTTACTGCCAGGATCAGGCAGAGGTGCACCTCAGCAGCGGTGCTGGAGAGGCAGTGGCTCTCAGACCCCAGCCTGCAGGAAGAGGCTTCCTGCACTGTGCCCAGCAGACAACTAGCCAGGAATAGGAAAGCCACTGTGATTAGCTGGAGGAGGGCATATTGCAATCCTCAACCTCTCAGATCTGAGCAGCCCTCCTGAAAGAACTTCACTGCCTTCTTCACTTGAAGTCACAGCCTCAACTCCAACTGCAGTCCTTCAGTGACTACACTGATTCTGCCACTCATGGAAGCATAATTTTCTTTAGTTAATGACCAGTAATCACCTTGCCAGCGCACCCAAATTTACAACTGTACAGTAAGAAGGTAAAACAGAATAGCAGAAGTTATTTAAAAAGCCACAAACCAAACAGGTAGGATGAGTGACAGTGTTTGAGCAGTGGAGGGCTGCAGGACAGCTACTACTAATGCGCTTCAGCTGATGAATTCATCAAACAACATGGCTGAGTTACTCAAATTTCAGGGTAACTACAGTATATGTTATAGACTTGTCAAATTAACAAAATGGCTGGGTTTGTCCCCAGAATGTTTTCTCTGTTTCGTAACACATCGTTTAAGGTTTGATATTTACTTTTTGTTTCTTTCAGAGAACAGAATGTGTAATTCGCTTTCTCCTATTCTACTCATTTAATGTTGACTGAAACACAACTAAGATTCTTTACTGCTGTTGGTTCCTAAGAAAAGCTCCAGTATAAGAAAATTAGTCAAATTCCCAGCTATTATAAACTGACTTTTACTCCTGTGAACTAAGCAACTACTGACATACAAGTTAATATGAGCATACCAAACTTTATTTAGGGAGGAGAAATGGGCTATTATAATTGCATTTGATTCCCATTCACTTACCAGATCCACTCTGGAAAACTAAATAAACCATGCCAAAAGACATTAATTCCCTGCAATGTATCAGAAGTACTTTACAGAAGCAGCATAAAGAGAAATAGCTATTGTTCTTATTTTATTTCCAATCCCCTCATGCTCCTTACTGCTATGAGGATCAAATTCAAATACACCAAGCAGCTATTTTGAATGTTTGCAGCCCTAGTGAAACAGAATATGAGCACACTGCAGCTACATTCTAACTTGCCTGCCTGCCATCCACCCGTCATTTGGATGGGTAATTTCTCCCCTTGGGACCATATGCGGTGCTTAAAGCTGAGTCAGTTTGCCGTATGGCATTATTCTATAAAAGCGAGACGGCTTTGCTGGAATCTGACCTAGGAGGGTAAAGGCTTCTACATACTTGGCTCAGTAGTTGCTAGACATGTTAAAGAAACAAAAGGATTTCAAATGTTAGTGTAATCCACTTGTTTTACACGGCGTTTTCCCTATCAACAAGTACAGGCTTTACACCATTATGAAGCAGAGTTGTGAACATTACTCTTGTTATTACCTACATCAAATTGCACACAAGAAATTAAAAAATACAGAATGCAAAAAATAATTACATTGCACTGAATTATTGATCTACAGACGAATTATATATCCACTGAATATTCTATCTACTGAATTATACAGATCTGCTTTATACTTTTGTTTCATAATTTGTACTTTCCATCTCTGTTCTACTGTGCTTCTTTTCAAACACTTTACATTAATAATTTGGAGAATACTGGACATCAAAGGCTTCTAATACATGGCTAGCAGATGCAGGACTGGCATATTAGAAATGTTTACTAATATTCTACACACACACACACACACATTCACTTTTGTTGTACTGCAGTTATCTATTCCAGCTTTTTTCTGAGTAGTGGGAAAGTAATTAGTTCAGAAGGCTGTAGACAGAATCACTCTTTCTTCAACTGTGTTTCTTGAGCATGATACAATAAAAGCAAACCAAGAAAAAAAAATCCCACCACATAAGCAGGACAGTTCCTTTTCATGTTTACTCCTGATTTGTTTTCTGTTGCAAATGCTGCTAATGCTGTTCAAGATCAACAGAAACAAAAAAAAATTTTAAAAACCCCTTATTTTGAGATGCTGGTAAGTCTGCTGATGTGCATTTTTCAATCTGCATAGAAAATACAGTATTAGATTACATTCACATCAGACATCACAGGCAACACTGGCTTGCTAAGATGATAACAATAAGAAGCCATGTATCATTACCCAATTCTTTCTGGCCCCTTCTTTACTATGTACATGAGAAAAGGAAGAGAGGAAAATTATAATGTATTTGTTGATGTAAATCTCTGCTATATTTCCACAGTCCAGACAAATGGTGCTCAGAAGGGGCCCAGCCAAAATGGAACATGTGCGTGTAGTACAATCCACTGGCCTTGACCATGGGTATTAAAATATTCATATCTCCTTTCAATGTCACTTGCATAAAAACAGCTTTTCCTCCTCCTTTAAAACATTAACCTCTGCTCTCCCAGGTGATACCAACTTGTCACAGAATTAGCACTGCCTTTCCATATAAAACCACCACTGAGCTAAGTAGGGAAGTGTTGTCAGGCACCTGCTTTTGTCTCCTCTGAGCTCCAGTATCTATTAATTGCAGCCTACCCACTCCACCAATACACAGGTCAAAACAAATAGGTGGGGGTGAAAGTGTAAAGATCTGCCCAGACATAAAAGGAGAGCAGCATTACCTCCTCAAACTTCATCCCTGGTGTAGCTACTCCTTCCTTCCCCTCTCCCTGCTGTCCTCCTGCCATGGAATTCACTACCACAGTGCTTTGCTATAAAGAAGCTTCATCCTCTTCACAAAACTGTTTTTTTAAATGGAAGGCTCCATAATTCCTCCTTTGTGGCACACAGAGGAATATGAATAATAAGCTGAGGATTCATATGGCTATATTATTACAGGGCATTATAAGATAAAACACCCAGAAGAGTCAAAACAAAACAAGAAACCTCCTGCTGTAGTCAATCTAAAGCATTTGATCAGGTAGTTATCCAGATTAGGTATTTTATCTTTTTAACATGGAACAGAACTATATCCATACAGGAGTTTAAAGCCCAGAATGATGCACACTGATGCTCACTACCTGGGGTGAGAGGTGGAGGGAACACGAAACCAAACCAATGAAGAGCCCCACTGCAAACAACCAACAACCAACCAACCCATCCCCAAAACCCAGCCCCACAAGACAGACACTATCAGCCCCTGTATGAACAGGAACATTTTGGCAGATGGGTATCTACTGGGAAATCACATCTGTATAAGCCCAGAAAAATATGGCTGGAAAGTATTTACGAGGAAAATTCTGTCCAAAAGCCAGCTGAAGCTCAACTCTGGCTGTGACACAGCTACCCCATGGAGGCAGACAGTGGAAGGAAATGGCCTCTTTAATGCTTTCACCACCACCATCCATGGAAAGAGATACAAGGAGCATCACTTCTGCATTTTGCTTTTTCTCAAGCATAATTGTCACAGTGATGGATGCATCAGAAACATACATAAACCCATTTCAGCACTGAGAGCGTAATGCTCTCCCCCACAGCCATGCAGCAGGCCAGTTGCTATGCTGGAAGCAGCACTCAGGTTCACAGGACCATTAGACAGAGCTCTCTTGCTATAAAAGCCTGCAAATAAATGTAGGCTAAAATAAACAGCAAGTCAGATGTTTTATCTGGGGATGTTACCTCATTAAAGGCTATATATGCCAACTCCAATTCAATTTGAAGTAACCTTATGAGGGAAGACATCTCCCCCCCAACCGGAATTAGATCCACTTGATCATTTTAATTATACCGCATTGCTCTTTTCAAGAGAGTCCTGCGAGCCTTCATAGGCTGCTGTGCTCCCCTTTGAAATTAACAAATTAGGCTTGGTAATTAGAGAGTCAAAATGGTGTGTTATATTGTTTGGGGAGACAAGGGATTTAAGAGTGTTTCATTTTAAGCCGTTTTCAAGGTTTGAAGGTAAAATACTATCACTAATCATGTATGTTCCCATTTTCCACCTACGCTGATTAATATCTACACAGTGCACTGAGATAAATTTCTTTGCATCTTAATTAAGAACATTTCAAGGCAGATTTCTCAAAGTTCTGTTCTTTTGAATGAAGCTGTAAATATCTTTTAAATGCTATTCCCCACAAAAAAAAAAAGAAGAAGAAAGAACCCACAAGGAAAAAGCTTTGTATAATAGTACATGCTAATTTATTCCAGAAATTATAAATTACTATTTTGTTCTCCCTAATAGACCTGTCATCAAATCTTAGGATGTCACAGAAGCTTGATACATCAATTCAAGGATACAGCTGAGTCACCCTTCCTTCTGAGAATGGGCCTGTGCACTTCTCATCGTCAAACAAAAACTTTAATAATTTACATCTCAGTTTGCATTGCTTAACATTATCCTTCAAGCCCTGAATGCATTATTCTTAACCTCACTGCCTCGGCAGAAGGTCTGCTGTGATGCATCACTTCAGGGACAGATGTCCATCCAGATTCACTGGACAACGCCAACCTCGGATCTGAGCAAAGTGTGCCAGAACTTGGGGAAGGTTGTCCAGAGAAGCCATGAAAGGACATTTATAGCATTTATAGCATTGCATCTTTCATCTCAGATTCTCAAGCCTCTTTACACGCAGAACAACTCAGGGCTAGTAAATTACTTTTGTATGATATACAGGGATCAACTGATTGTTCACTGATCAGGGCACAAAAAAACCCAGAACTGAAGAAACCCTGATGCCTCTCTCCCACCACTGTTCTTCTGCAGCAAGTAATGTACAGGTTACGTTTTGATACTACAGAATTTTCAGTTGCATCAAATCTAGAGCTGATGTTTTATTCCCATTTTCAATGTTTGTTTTTCAGCAAAGACACTGATTTTCTGACAGTGCTCGGAATAGATGCAGTATAGCAGGATTTCTCACAAAATTTACAAAACCTGAAGCATAAGGTATTTTTATTCCATTCAAAGTTTTAAAGCACAGAGTATATAGGCTTTCTTCCCCCGAAGTACTCTTCTAAGCTGGCATTGTATAACAGTAGGTGAAAATGTCAGACAGAAGGAGGGAACTTTATTCCCATATATAGGATCAAAGAACATAAAACATAGGAGACAATGAAAAGAAAGCAAGCAAGAAAAAGGGGTATTAAAAAGGTATGATGAATGGCATATACATCCTTGTGATAATTCCTTTCCTGCTTTATTGCTCAGTAATGATCATACAGTACTATACTTCATTGATCACTGCTTGAAATCTAAGCTTCATTTCCCTCACATACGTTAAACACCTTTGACTTGAATTCACTTCATGTAACTTTTCAGTACTTTCTTTTTAGTGTAAAGAGAAACCGAATATAAATACTGAATGAAGGAAAAAAAAAATCATTCTACATTATTGTTCTCTATCATCTATAGAGCTAGGAGATGTCTTTGAGGTTCAAACATGTCAGTGGCAAAGCAGGGCACCACATCAAGGCACTCTATATATTAAGTGTGTGCCTCGGGCTAGTGATTGAAAACCCGCTCTGACCACGAGCTGCAAAGACTGAATGCAGATTTCCCCACAGCCAAATCATTCACTGTCTGGACAGAAGGAGGGAAGCTCCCGTACGCTCACTCCTATGAGCAGCCAGACCTCAGGGGCAGGCCAGCACCTGGGCTGGTCCCAGCAGCTGCTCCACATCCTCTTCTCTCACAGGGCTCACCAGCAGATGCAGTCCCCCACAAGGAGTCCACGTACCCGTAGTTATGTACAAAGCCACTGTGTGCAGACACTTACTCCAGACCACTCCCTAATGCTTTTTGACTACACGCGTGTTTTCAGATGCCAAATGAACAAATAAGGATGCTGGCAGCTCCTTTTACACAGATAAACTCCAGCTGGAAGGACATAATTTACAAGCAGTTCCTCACTGCACACACTTCCCTTTTAATCAACCGCTAATGGTCACTGCGGTGCTCCCCTTGGACAGCCCCATCTCCTGCTCACCGTGGAGCACAATGGCTCCAAACACAGGAAGGCATATAATGAATCAACACACCACTAACGGCTAACATTCTTTTGACAGTTTAATCCTCTATTGTAATGAATTCTCTGCCACAAAAACATTGGGGGGAAACTATATTAATTAAATAAAATAATGGAATGTATTTTGCTTATGTTGCAGTTTCAACAGTCAGATTTACATGACCAAACAAAGGGAAAATATCTATAATCTTAGAATTAATATATATGGATATGAAAGAACAGATGGCACTTAAACCTGAAGTCCCTAAAAATCCTTTTCACTAAGTTTCTGTTCAGGACAGAAGGCAAAATAAGGCTTTTAAGATGCAGCATGAAGACCACCTAGTTAAGCAAACAAAATCACAAATATTAAGGGGTTATGGTCCTGTGATTAAGGCATTTGATTGGGAGGCAGAATATCTGGATACAATTCCACTTCTGCCTCTCGCTTCTTCCATGACCTTGGGCATATCAATTCATCTTTCTGTGCCATAGATACTAAGCAGAGATAATAATAATAATAATACAACTTCCTACCTCCCAGGACTGTTGTGAGAAGAAATTTGCTGATGTTCGTGAGGTCAGCACACTCCCTCTTAGGTCATACAGATTGACTCTGTTTTGTTCGTATCATCAGAGTACTACAGCAGCAACTCAACACCGTATCATTCCAGACAGCAAGGCAACTATTTCTGCAAATTGTTTTATGCACTAAAAAACTTGAAATTCTTAAGACACTCAAATTCTGCATGTAACAGTGTACACTAAGGGTGTATTTTGGACTTTGTGGCTCATGACCACCAACCACCTTATAAGAGTTGCAAGAGTCAGAAAGTTCTAAGCCTTTACCACATATTTATGTGTGAAAGATTCCAGTGCCCTTCAGTTTTGAACATTACTGTCCAATACAGAGGAGTATTAAAATACTCCCTTAAAATACTCCTTCTAGGATGAGCACCAGTTGTGTGCAGCTTTTACATTCAAAGCACTGGTTCAATACACATGGGTGCAGGCAAAATGCATTGTACTGCTCTCAATTCCAGACTATCTTGTGCCTTATATATGTGACTAAATGAGTTTTAGAGATTATTTGTTTTGAAGAAAATAAAGGCAAATACTATATTCTGTGTAAAGTGTGAGAACAAAATAGCCAGACAGGTAAAATAAGTAGTCTGTCTAGTCAAAATAACACTTGGTATTTTATAAATATTTATTTTATTGTATACTTCAAAGAAAAAAAAATTTATTTTTGAGCAGACTGGACAGGTGAGTATTAATGGAATTCTTGAATAAAAGAACAGAAAAAAACTAGTGAGGATGCCTTAAGGTCAGCTTTACACATCTCATATTTTCAAGCCAGTTTGGCCTGTTAATATTACTCAAACCCTCCAAGTTTGTTTAAATTTCATCCACTGGCCAAAGTGCTCCAAGAGATCCAGAAAGCAGTCATGAGCCAACTTAGCATCCTACAGAAACTCCCCCAACTCAAGGTGTGAAAGATATGTAACAGGGAAATTGCACCACCTTGTTGCTCTCCAGCCTTTGCCCTAGGCCACAGTAATTCTCAAATACCTACACAAGTTGCTACAGAAGTGCAAACGTAGCTGTATAGACCCCTCTTGGTCAATTCTTCCAGCAAAAAGAGGCTGTACTAAAGCATAATCAACCACTTGAGCTTTTTGATGTAACAGAAAGTAGTAAGAGAGCACTACAGCTGCGCTGTATCACTAAACTGAGTTTCTTGTAGTGGCAGAGGTCTGTAACAGTCGTGTTTTCATTTTAAATTGAGTTTAAAATATTTTAAATTGGTCACAAAAACTGTGCACAGCATGAAATAAATTAGAACGTTTTAAGAATTTGGGACCAACTTTAATAAAACTTTTGAGTTCTTCCTAGCGCTCAGCCACAAGATTAGCCACTCATCAGGAAACATTTCCAAGTATTTTCTTGCCCTTCCATGGCTGAAAACAAGAATAGGAGATGAGGAGAAATAAAAGGAATTTAAAGCTGCTGAAAACTAATGTCTACCACATGAGGCACAAAATAAGCATGCCATTGTATATTTGATGAAAAAATAACTGTTATGAAATATTCATTTGAAAAGTGATTAAGCTTTGCAATTGAAAAGCTAACCCTTCACAACACAAAATAATCATGCAGCTTGGGAATGAACACATCCTGTGTCCTCTGGTGCTCATTATAATATATGCAACATCTCTACCCCACTACTTCGCTTGCTTAGATGTTTTCTTGGGTTTTTTTTTTTGATGGTTTTGTTGTTGGTTTGTTTGTTTGGTTTGTTTTTTTTTTTTAAATAAAAAGATCACTAGACTTGTTTCTGACAACCATGCTTCAAACCCAGAGAACCAGATTTACCATTCCCATACATTTCCAGGCAAGGCACAGTAGCACTTTCTCTGAATTACCTACGGGGGGAAGCAGTAGGCTCTCCAGGCCTCAGCACAGGGTCCCCCAGGAGCCAGTGCAGAATCCCACCTCCCGCTCTGCGGCAGGAAGAAGCTTCTTTCTTCAGAGTTATTAACAAATTTACTCACCAGCACAACCTGTGATGTCTCTCCTAAGGGTTAAAATGAACAACCTTTTATACAGAATATACCACCTATTCCCCAAACTATGAGGGATTAATCCACTGAGCAAAAGAAATGTTTTACAATCCCATTTATTTTAACTATATTTCTTCAGGGATATTTAACTTTACATATGAAAGCTATACTTTATACATGGTGCACATGCAGGCGCATTATTTATTTACAAATCCCAGGCACAGAAATCATGAGTCCGAAATTTTCCTTACAATGAGTTTCATAATTAGCCCTTTCACAGTCAAGGCACACACAGAGATCAGGGATTATTCATTAGAGGAAGGAATTAGCAGGATTTTAGGCTTCAATGGCCTGTACAGACTATTAGCTTGCATTTGGCTATTAGGCGGGTAAGCAGAGTGGTCTCTAAAGCATCAGCAACAGATAACAATAAATTCTCAAAATGAGACTTAACACCTGCTTTCCTAATCTTGAAAGGAAGGGGGGAAATAAGACGGTTGGGCGGTGACACAGCATCTGTCCAGCCGCACAGACTCCCAGTATCAGGCCAGCAGCACCCCAACAACTTCCAGCCATGGAAGCCAGAGGTCCCGGGATGAGCCAATGAGCCAGGCAGCTGAGACCATGGCAACACCAGGCCCCGGCATCAAAAAAATGCCCTCCAGATCTGCAAGACAGCATGCAGGCTCCAACTGCTTCCCTCCGATAGAGGAGGTTTTGAAAATGAAACAAAAGGCATCATACACGGGGCTGGCTTATTTGAGGACTGTCAGCTGGTCTACTTCCATCCCTTCCAAGGCCTGGATCAGAGATGAGAGGAGCACGGGGATTGTGAATGGCTGGTAGATACACAAGCGCAGGTGTGTCCTGTCCATGCATTTTATTTATTCTGAATATTTATTCTGAATGTCACTAGCACCCCCCACATCCTGATAACACAAACCACCAGCCTGGTAACAGCAGCCTATCCTTTTAACACGCTAATCTATGGCTTCAAAGCAGATGGGAAAAATGAAAAGAGTCTAAAGATGTTTCTCTTCTCTTTTTTTCTTTTATTAAAGCTAATGCCCTCAAAGATGAAGGACAGAATAATATCTTCACCAAAAATACAGTGCAAGACCCTCAGGACCACTTTGTTCAGCTACAGCCGACAAGTAAATGCTAGAAAACCAAGGATTTTGATTTTAACTGTTCTTCCCACTCCTTTGCATTTCCAAGGCACACAGAAATAACTGCGTTAAATAGAGCTCCTAGGAACGGAAGAGCTGACAGATAAGCAGCATGAACCCAATCAGTGAAACGTCTCACAGCTTAGTACAACATTTCATCCTCACCTGGATCAGCAGAGTATTTCAACTGGAATAAAGAGCACCATCAAGAGTGCGACCCTAATTCACTACTACTGCAATTTTCTATCAGTGTAAGATCAATGATTTCAACGTAATTACACAGATGTAAAACAAGGATAACTGTGATAAATCAGTCCCAGTGCAAATGCAGAGGAACTCTTCTATGCACATGTACAAATAAAAATATTGAGACAAATCATTACAGGAATGATTACATTACAATTACAATTACATATAATTTTAAATGCACATTCTACTAGATTCTCACATCCAATGATGAAATAGAACTACATTTTGTTCCCAGATTGCTTAAACATCATTATTATACCATATACCTGTTTTAGGAAGAAAAAAAGAGTACAGATTTTCGCAATTTAACAAAATGAAAGTTAAGTAAACAAAATAATACAGTAAATAAAGAAGCAGAAGTTCAACAGATCCAACCTGTCCGTGTTAATTTGTTAAAGCAGTAAGTTGATTTCCTATCTCACAAGAAAGGATCCAGAGGAAGCAGGAAAATTAAAGCTTTTCTGACTACTGATCAAACAACAACTTACATGACCAAAAAAAAAAAAAGAAATTAAAT
>VXBQ01013009.1:18021-118947 GCA_013400175.1 Phainopepla nitens | reverse complement strand
ATTACATGCAAAAAAAAAAAAGTTTGTGAAAATCCTGGATGAGAGAGAAAATTTCAGGGGAACATGTGAGATACAGCGAAATGTAAAAAAGTGGTAGTTTTGTTATTCCAGTTAGTAGGACAGTGAAATGCCTTCTTCTCCGTCCTTGGTTTTAAAAACAAACTTCAGATTTTTTTCACTGGCACCGATTTTAGATGTATGGCATCACTCAGAACACTATTAATACAAATGAACATCACGTTTTTCCTTCCTGTCTTCTGAATTTTTACTTCAAAACTGTGAAGAAAGTGGCTGTTGGTAAGAACAAGGGGCTTACCACACGATTTTGAGAGGAGCAGACACCTGCACTGTGCAAATCTCTTCACTCCTTGTCAGTGCAGTTCAATTCATAACTCAAAACTCCTCTGCTAATTTCAACCTTGGACCTCACTTGAGTAACAAGTAATAATTTTCTGATAGTTTTTTTGACAGGGACAAAAGGATTGCAGGAGATAGCAAGAAGCTCACTTCCACTTGAGAACTGATCAGACTATTTGAACTCGGTTCTTTAAAAGGTAACATTTTCTCATTATAGAAAAATCTCTGAACATCCCTTTTCAGATCACAACCAAATCATTAGGGCCTGCCACAAAGCCTGTTAAAGTCAATGGAAGTCATTCAAAGGCTTCAAAGGCCTTTGGATCCAGACTTATGTAAAACATGCAGATGCAGCCCAGCAGCACCTTGCACTGAAGGGAAGGCAGCGCCTGCCCGAGCCAGCGGCGCGGTTCCGCAGGGCCTGGCGCAGGCCGGAGAGCTTCGTGCTGAGTGCCTGACACCAGGCTGTACCCCTGTTGGAGGGCTCTCTGTCGGGCTGGCCCATGGACCGAGTACCCATGAGCAGCTGGAGTGCATTAGGCAGGCTCCTGGGGCACATTTTTCAGTTTTGTTTCATCCAAAAGGAATCCAGCTTGCTCCTTGCCTGCTGGGTAACATGAATCGAATGGTTACAGGGCTCAACTCGGCTTCAAAAGCCTTTGCCTGATATGAACCAAAATGCTCATCCAGCCCCACTCCAGCATGGGACAGCCTGAGCAGCAAGGCCAAGTTTCTGTAAAATAAGGTCCCTAAGCGGAATCAAAGAGGTCTCCAGAAAAACTGTGGACTTCAGGGGCTGCAGCACAGCAAGTGCCCTCAGGAGGAGTACAGTTTCGAGACAGAACTACAGCTTTTGTTCAGTGCTGACTTCTCAATACTCATCATCTGTACTCATGACAGATCCAGTGCTTTCATACATAATTAAAAATAATGAAATACTACTGTCCAAAAAATTCTAAATCTAGGACTAAAAGTAAGTGAGATTACTTTCTGTGAGAAGCCAAGTTCAACTTTCCTGACTTTCCACAGTCTGGAAATTGAAGATCAATGGCATCACTGTGCTATTTCAGGCCTGCACACCATTTTCTGTATTTTTTGAATGGTTGACTAATAAATCATATAAGTCCTCAACACCTCCTGCTTAACTTCGAAGTATCTTAGTGTAATTCAAATCACTGTTCATTGTTAACACGTTTAGAAATAAAAAAATGAAATAAAACAATATAAAAAATACTTTCCCCCTCAACACTTCAGCAAGAATATAAACAAAATACTTCAGTGATGTCTTTCTCCAAACTGGCTCCAAACCAGTTTTGCTTTTTCAAAAAGCAGAATTTTGAAATTCCAGCTGAGTTATTTTCAATGTGTAAATGGGCAAACATCTGAAAATTTTGACCTACCTTATGCAAACTTAATTTTAGACTGCAAATAAGAGAATCTTAAAAAGTCTTCCCTGCTGTAAGGAATTACACATATTTTACTGATCAGCCTTTCCCCAAGCTAAAATCAGGCTTCGAAAAATTTACCAAAAGGAAATTTGTGATGAACTAGAGTGTTTACTGATGATCAACACTGGTTTAAGTAAATTAACCCTAGAGTAATAACTATTAATTATTTTCATAAAATATATTATTATGTTCTGTACTTTGAGCAGTCATATTCTAATTTGGGATACAGCTCCTCTTCTGAGGTACAAAAACAAACCTAACATTAAAAAGGGCATATTAGTGTTGTGTTTTCATTTGATAAGTGAATGAAATTAAAAAACAATTTCATTATGGCAGTGCTACAGGAAACAAACACACCAAAAGCCACCAGAGCAAAACCCAAGAAGACACTTAACCCAGTTCAGAAAGGACATATCAAACCAAAAATGACAGTATTATATCACTATTATTAGCTTTAGAAAAAAAGCTTTTAGGAGTAATTTCAGTTTTTAGTCCATTACCCTAAATGATGGCATATGTAAAAAGAGCACATGCAGAAATGTAGTTTGAGAAAGATTAAGAGATTATTTTAGAAGCAAATCACTCCATAAATAAAGCATAAAGGGAACACAGCATCATTCAGGAATGGACATCTGTCACCCAAGCAGATACCACATCACACATTCGCAGCTTAATTCTGCTAAGTGGAAAAACAAGACTTGAAAAAAACACAGAGTGTTACATGCATTACATTTATTTTTAAATTTCTAGTTACCATAAATATCATCAAGAAGTATAAACATTACAGAGAGAGGAAATGGTGAGAAATAAAATGAACAAAGAACAGAAGAAAAGAAGAAGTCACACGGAGTTGGAAAAATCCAGCCCTATCCTGAGTAGGTCTACTGCCACTTTTCTTCTAGTGGAGGAGGGAAGAAAAGTCACATCCAATGTCATTTTGACAGCGACCTCTTATTCAAAAACTATTATTTTTCCATCTTGAATAAGAGAGAACCAAGTGCTCCTCATAATCTCATAAATGACCTACCACTCTCTAAGTGCTCTCTCTTAGATCAACAAAGAGCTATGGGAAGCAGAAAGTATTGCACACTACTCCCCTGTCGTCTCGATCCAAGTCGTCTGCACAGCTCAACCTACCCTAAGAGAAACCTTGAAAGGCCAAAAGCTTTAGGAAATAGACATCAGACTACCCCTCCCCCTTGAAGCAATCCTTTTAGAGCTTTGCAGTGTTAAAATTATAAAGACACAGAGAAAAATATAAGTTAAGAGCAGGCGGAGAGAAGCATGATGGGATTTAACTTTATTTTTCTAGGAGAAGTGACTCAATAGCTTTAAAATGGTGTTTTACAAGGGCGGGAGGAAAGATTTCAGTTGTCCTTAGAGGCAGACCGTTCCCTAATGCTGCATTTTCAGTCAACTTGTGCAAATAACTAACTTAACATAAAGGCTCTTATTGCACGGCATGCATCAGAATGTAAACTGACTCACACTTCTCCTTCTCTGGGGGAAACAGAAGAGCCTATCCCCATGAGGTCAATGGCAAGGCTAAGGATCTTTATTCCAAAAGAAAAGCTATTGTGGAGGTCGGAGGTGTTTCTGTTAATTGTGATTTGTTTTGTTTTGTTTTCAAGGACGAAGGGATAAATGCCATTCATTTATTTGCCTTCAGTTTTCTCCCTATAATTGAACCAGGAAAGTACCCAAAGCAAAAAAAAAAAAAACAAAAAAAAAAATCAAAACTGTATCATGTAAAAGAAAAAAGGGGGGAATCCTCAAACACCTCTTTCAGACTACAGTATTGCCAAACACACAAACATCTCCCAGAAATGCTATGCTGCTATTCTGAAATCCAACTGCAAATTACCTAGGTTTAATTAAAAATAAGAATCGGATACACCGAGCGACTCAGCAAGTCAGACCTCAGGTAAGTCACAGGGTGGAAGTAAGGGGGTAGCGCACAATGCAGATATCCTGCCCTTATTCGTGCAACTGTCCCAAAACACTCCACAAACTCTTGTTTCACCTGTGAGGAACGTGATGATCACGTATGGCAGGGTACTCTTTCTCCTTGATTCCCAAAAGCTGAAGTCCGGAGCGATGAAAGCTTACTTTTACCAGTTAGGTCAGCCTGAAATCCTGACTGTGCAAGAATTTCCATTCATCCATCCAAACTACCTGAAAAGATGCAAACCAAACTACTTCTAGTAGATGGATTTGCTGGAAATTCAAATCCTCTCAAAGAGAATGGGTGAACCACTTCTGACAAATGGCACTTGTTGAAATGCTCTGTGTTCACAGGCTGCAATAAACTGGGTGATAATTAATAGCTGAGGAACAAGGACTATCTATGGCAGGCACTGGGATGACTCAGAACTCTTTCAAAAACTAAATCGATATATTCACCTCTACCACTACCACAGACCATAAGGATTAAGTTTACATAATCAGTAGGAGGAACCAACAGGCCATAATGCTTTCTTCTGTTTCTACCAAGAGGGAGTGTACAAAGGAAAAGCAAACACAAGAACACCCTAAGAGAATCCTTGGATCTGACCTTCTCTCCATATTCTCCCTCTGTCATCTTTTTTTTTTCCCCCACTTCCTGCACATCTAGCTGTATTGCTGACTGCAGAATACTTACTGAAGAATGCATAATTACATCTCTTTAACCCCTTGCTGTCTCAGTGAATATACTGTGCTTGGATCTAGGGTTTTTAACATTCCATTGCACCCCCCAAAAAGAATGAAAAGAATTTGTACAGGCTGGTAACCCCCCAAAACTATAAAAATACCTCTGATATGGTCCTATTGCCAAAGATTCCAACCCACACAAATTAGACTCCCACGTCACTTTACCACTACCTGCTTTTGTGTATTCCTCTCCACTACATTTTATTTCAGACTGCTCAAGTATACACACAGTAGAGTCAGTGAAACGCAAGAAGATCACCAACAAAAGAACATTTCAGGCCCGGTAGCTTCTGTTCACATGCTTTTCTACATGAATCCTGCAGTGTGCAAGTGCAACAAACTCTCTCACTTCTATCATATCAATCCCTACTCTGGAAGAGCTTGAGAACTACTCTTACGTCAGTGACAGTAATAACTTCCCATGAATTTTGCTTTTCATCCAATGTCTAAAGAAATAAGCAACTTTTCAAAATAACAAGTACTTTTGAATTTTTATGGAATTGGTATGCAATCTCAGGCTATAGTGCTTGTGCTTTGCAAAATTCAAGAACTAGCATACTCTGAAACAATGCTTTCTCATATGAGCAGTAAATATGTTTGCAGGCCCTAGCTGCTGCTGGTAACAAGGACAAGAATTTTTTTCAAAAATTATTTCAGAAGTACCAGCTGTTGTGTTTAATGGGCAGGAGACCTTAGCTAATAGGCATACAAGACCACAGCAGCAGTCAGATGAAAATGATGGAAAAACGGAAATCCAGACCTAAAAAAGACTTAAACAAAAAACATTCCATGGGCCATAAGCTAATGAGAATTTGGGGTGGTTTTTTTTCTCCAGTTTGTCTCTATTTCCAGCTAGTCAGAGGAATGGCTGAAGGCTTAGAGCTTTGAATAAACGTATGTAACACCTGTTTCTAAATGAAATTTTCTTCATTTATGTATGGTTTGCAAATATATTATTTTTAGCAAGGCTTCTACCTGTGCTGAAGGATGCTGTTCTAGCTCAGCAGAAGGCTACAAACGTTGTCAGAGAGAGACATATTTTCTGGTTGCTACAGGTAGAGCATACGCTGCTGTGTACAACAGGTTTGTAGACTGTGTCCAAGGGGCTCAAAACAAACTCTGATTGAGAGCAACAGGTGGCAACTGGGTGAAAAAGACATTAGGAATTACTCAGATAATCTAAGCTCACGGAAATCAGTGAAGAAACCCACTTCAGAGAAGTCTGAACAGAGTCCTCTAAGAATAAGGAGAAGTTGAAAAGTAGAGTGAAATTTACATTCATTTGAGACTACTGTAGCTGTTGTTCATTGACTGACTTCTGAAAAAGTCACTTGTATGGAAGAGATGCTTCTGGTGTTTGAGTTCGGACTTTTCTTCCATGCCGTGGGTTGGTTTTTTTTAAACAGGCTCTCTAGTCTTTTCTTCTCATTCCAAATCAAAGACCGATATCCCCTCCAAGAAGCCAATATACTCTTTGACTCCAATGGCAAAAGAGTAATAAAACATGCAGAAGTTTCTGATCTTCTGTATGTTCTTTTGTATCATGCATTATTACAGTTAAAGCTGAACTGGTTTTAGTTACATTATTTTGTGAAAATTGTCATAGTTTGATGAAGTCAACAGAGATATGACAAGTACAGCAAGGCCAACACAAAAGATTTAAAAAACAACTGAGAAACCAAAAATACCAGGAACTCTAGAAAAATCTGTAGAAGGAATAATTTTAAGTTGTTCTGAATTCTGCAAATACAGCACTAAGAAGAACATTGAGTACCTAAATAATTAAAGTTTATCCTCTTTATTGAAACAGTCCATGCCTGAGAATTCATGTGAGCTTTATTGTTTAATTAAGGGATTTAAACTTCGTTTTAAGTGAAAACTCAGTGCAACCTTAACTATGAACCCACGAGGTCACCCCCATAACATATTCATGTTGTGAGATCCAGGACCTGGCTTTTACATAAGTCAGTTACTACAAACACACAGTTCAAATATCAGTCACAAGCACATGAAAAATCAATTTACAATGAGATGAAAAAAATAAATGTTCTAGGAGATAGGATATGCTAATGAAAATTAGTGTAGTGTGTTTGCTTTTTGTCCACATCCAGGTTTTGGTTTCACATCCACTGACTGCTGAGACATGTTTATTTAGTGATTAAAAAAGAAAAAAGATTAAGCAGCAACTTTGAAAAGCCCTGTGTAGATAAAGATACGCCTGTTTTAGAAGCAATTAGTAATTTCTTATTCATGGAATGTAAACTGTTTTGTCTAATTTTCCCAGAATTTTCAGATTTAAGGGGAATGCAACTCAAAGGACGAAATTCATACCCATAAAGCCTGGAGATGAGAGTACGCCTCTAGTCCAGCCTGTTTAACATATGCAGTTGTACAATGCTATATCCACACTTGGAGCAGATTTACCCATCATTGCCTTTCTTTTTCTTTTTTTTTTTTTTAATATTTAAACAGAATTTAAAAAACACATGAAAGAAAAAACTTTTAAAAATATATGTTATTGCCACATTCATCAACACTACAACACACCAACTTCAGGCTGGCCTGCAACACAGCCCACAGCTGCTGTTGGCCAGGAGTAAATATGGGCCTCATGCAGATCTCAGGCGGCCAGGGAGCTGGGATGCCTGTCCATCTGCCATCTACCCTGGAGCTCCCTGAGGCAGCAAATACACGTCCCTTGAGTTTTAGATGCACCAAAGGTGTCTACAGGAGTCACATGGATGCTGAAGATGGATGAGGTGGGGAGAGCAGGAGCCCTGCACACACAACCTCCCTGCTCGGATGCCCGAGCACAGTCTGCAGTCAGCTCTGTAGAGAAATAAAACTCAGCGTTTCGGTCCACTGTCCAGAAGCTGCAAGTCCATCCCACAGGAGGTACCATTCACATCACCGTTGCCACATGGCATCAATAAAAAGGACAAAAAAATGAGGAATATTTGCCTTTTCCTGAGGTGTCCTTGGAAGTTTTTAGGACAGAAAGATCTGTGATACATACAGATGGACAAAGCAAGATGCCAGTAAGCACCTGATAACAACAAATTCACAGTTTCGAAAAAAGGGAGGGAGGGGGTTGGGAGAAAATATTAATTTCAAGTTTCCTTGTTACCCTCCAAATTTGTAACAGAGAGACCATTTGTGTCGGCAGGGATGACTGAATCCTTGTATCCACAGCATTTGACTGCACTTGGATATATGCCTCCTACTAGAGACTAAAATGAAAGCTATATTTTAGAGCACTGGAAAAGTGAAAGAAAGCCTGCAGCTTGTGTTTATAGCAATACTTCTACTTGTCTAGATGTATTTCACCAGCTCCATATTAACAAGAAAGGTGGTAGACATAAATACTGTGTCCCCAGGACTGTTCTGGATTCTTTGTCCCCTAGTCCTTCAGCCATGAGGTGCATCTCTTTTGAAGGCTGACAACAAAAATGTTACATGTAAGGAATATTGGGGTGAAGACACTACGGGCAGAAGAAAAGATGGGCACACAAATTAAATGGCAACCTCAAAATATTTCCTCAACCCAAAGCCTCCACAATCATATCAAGGCTCTTGTGTGCTGACTTCAGCACCTGCTTCAATGAAATTACAAGAACAGACCCATCTGCATTGCTTTTTAGAGTGCTTCAAAAAAGCAGAATTGTTGAAAAAAAAATTTAAAATTATAACAAAAAGAAAGCTTTTATCTAGTTTTAACACATTAAATGGGAGCAACCAAATCTGCTGGAGGCTTGGCTCCAAGTTTTTGAAGACAAGATCAAGGAGAGAAAGGGTTAAGTCCCGAAAAATAAAAGAGCAGTAGAGCAAATCTGACTACATGTTTGAAAGGGTCTATAAAATGTTACAAGCAAAACAGGAAAGCTTGTGTTAATAATGCATAAACCAAAGGAGGGGGGGGGAAGCTACCCATTTAATGGAATAATGCTTTTATCCCCGCAGTTAAAACGAAATAAACCATGACTATTAATCTGGTACGGCCATGTAAAAACGCAGTTTTTAAACATTTTCTAAGAGGGGACAGCTCAGTGAGCGCTCCGGCGAGCGGGGCCTTCGCAGGGCCGCGCTCGGCGCTGAACACCAGGCTGGGCTCAGCGGAGGCCATTACCCGCCCGTCGCCATGGCGACGCTAACAGAGCGCCCGGCTTCAAAGACAAAGCTGTAATTTCAGACGCGCAGCAGCCAGGGGGAGCGGGGAGAGCTCCCTGCCACCTCACCAGCCATTACACAAATGCCCTGCACGGGGCCGAGGCGGCCCGAACGCCGCCCGCCCCGGCCGAAGGACACACCACCCGAGCTGGCTACACCGACACGCTTTTGGGTTTACGGCGTCATTCCAGCCACCACCACAACAAAAGTCGTTTTCACTCTTTCGTCCTACGTGAAAAGAGTGGGGATACTTGTGAGATCATCGGTTCTGGGGAGAAAACCCTCAGCAGGAAGGAAAAAGCTCACTTAAGTGTTTCCACTGTGTGGATAATGGCAATAAAAAGTAATGGTAGTGCAGAAATAACAGACATTAACTCAGCTTACACACTGCTGTCTCATCAATGTGCTCTTATTAAACGTGACAAAAATGTCCACTTGGAAATCAATCTGTAAAGCTTGCCTTGCAGCCTAGCAATAGTTCAGTGTGCTGCATGGGAAGCCACGGATCCAAGCTCGGATGCACTTTTTGAAATCTGCTGTACCAAGTCTGCAGGAGGGAATGCAGCTCTTCTCCGAGGTGCCATGTTCCCCACTGCATCACAGCCATGTGCCGAAACCAAGACAAAAGTAATGTACTCCCTTTCCATTTACTAAAGCTGGGTTACCTTGCAAACCCCTTGGAGACGAGAGATGGAGAAAAGCCAGATCCTTAAACAACCCAAAACTTAGAAGTGTATTTTTTAATGTTAACACATACAGAGAGATGTGTATAATCAAAATGGTATTACAAGCATAAATGGTTGCTTGGTTGTTGCCTAGTCTGAAGGAAATCTAACCCTGTTGATTGTTGATTCTGTTCTGCAGAAACAGGGACACTTTGCTTCCCTCTCAGTACAGAAGTACTGTGAGGTTTTGTACCCTCACAGAAAGGCACCTTCCCGCCTGAGAGAGCCCAGAAGCGTCCAGAGACACTTCTAACACAAAACCCCAAACACTGCAGCGCAGAGCACCCTGGTTAGCCAGCAAGGACAGCACACCACCCATGCACACACTTCAGTCTAGGGTGACATGCCAGCCCGTGAGCTGACTGCGTGAGCAGCAGCACACACCACCACACCCTGTTCCTGGTCCAAGTGCCCCCAGTCCAAGGCACAGAGGGGCCAGCACTCGCTGTTGGGTTTTGTCACTCTGTAAGGCTTGGAGGTGCGTATTGCTTGCAAGCTTGAGCTGACTCCTGCACGTGACTCTGGACCAATAAACCCAGACTGAATTTGAAGAAGCATATGCTGCCTGATCTGCACTTGTTTAATCATGAATTTCTGAGTTCTGTGTAATACAAAATTCAGCTTTTGACAAACCTGAGCCCAAGTTATTCAAAATAAGCACACAGAAATTGAGAGTATGCGAAAAATTCAAATATCATAGACAGGTATATGGAACGTTTAAGATTGCAGGGAAAAGTAATAATTTTAAAAAGAAAGAATAAAGGAGAAGGTTGGGGGGTTTTTTTGTTTACATCTTCTTTTAAATAAACTTCTTTTAAAAAAAAATCCTTTGCACCACAGATGATCACAAATTTTGTTTCCAGGTTTCATCTTTAATGGATGTAGGTGGTGGAGAAAAAATGTGTCAGACTAAGTCCTTTTATTACTTCTAAACTCGAGTTTCACTGCATGCTGTAAGTGAAGATAGTCCTTAGTCGGCATGGCTAGCTGACTACTGCCCTCTGACCACATCTCCATGGAAATGGAGGTCAAACGATCAAAATTCACGCAGGAGGGAAAGTTTGTTTTTCTAGCAAAAATAAGGTGAAGAATTTACAGGATACACTTCAGTCTGACCTATATTACTGTGAATATAGCACTAGAAAGCAAGCAATAGAAATCACTGGTTCTAACCAGCAAAAATTGAAGAGCTAAAGTGTAAGTATATGCAAGTACATGCATGGGTGCATTTCTCATCATTTCACAGGATTTGATATGTAACCTCTGGTTCTTTGCAGAGGAGAAAGACAACTCTGTAGGTAGGCCAAATGGCCCTTCTAACACTGAGCTGTGGTCTCAGCACTGGAATGAGAAGCTCTGGTCAGAAGCAGCCCAAAGCTTCCAGAGCAAAAAAAATCCCTGTATTTCATCATATCTCAGAATAGGAACAAAAATGCTGTTACTGTGATTTCCAGTGGGGCAAAATGTTTAAAAAGCCACACAAGAAGAATCAGCAGTCATTTTAAAACACTGATGTGTATATGCAGTCTTCGTAATCTTCTTTAAAGGTACAAGCAAAAAAAAAAAAAAAAAAAAAAGGGAAAGTAAAGAAGACTGAGAGAAAATAGATTATGAGAGAATCCAAATGAAGCTATGAAATGTTACTTATTAAAAAAAAAAACACCCCCCAAACAACAGCAATAAAAACCCACAGATTTTAAGATTTTACAGCCTTGTTTCATTAAATTTTGAAGAGCTGTGCTGACAATTGCCCTGAATTTTTACTTTTTCTCCCACTTTCATGTAGGCATGATAATAATGATACAACAAACAAGATGGAAAAAAATAGGTTTCTATGAAGCTGTCATTAAGCCATACTATTAAAATCTTGACTGGAGGTTCAAATAAAGGAAAGAAATAATCTGGAGTTTTTCTTCCATCTCCACTCTCTTGTGGACTATATCATATGAAAAACTGCTAAGGCTTTCAGTTTCAAGTCTAAACCTAAAAGATAACAGTTTGCATTAAGTTTTATCCCATGCCATAATGAATTAGTTCACTAGGGTCAATGTCTATACTTAGTCCATACACCACTTTATCTACCTATTTAATTCTATTTTGATTGTAACAATTGAGTTTAAAAATCCCAGATCACTTCCACTTCCTTTATTTCCATATTTTTCAAAAGCAAGGACTGGCTATTGAATAATTTGCAGTTTAAGAAACAAAAATAGTAACATTTTAGATCTCTCATTACCCTTTGCACAAAATGCATTGGGAAATTTCATCAGCTATGATACTGTAAATATACATGTGAATCTACACCTTATTCTGTGGCATGAAACAAACTTTGTCCTCTACATTAAGTCCACTACTGCATATTCAGTAAACCTTACTAAAGCTTATTGATGCATAATGTATTACTACATACAAACATAAATACAAATGCTCATGTATGCTTATCTTTATATTACTTCCCAAAATTATGACTTCAATTGGAAGGTGAAAGATAAACCATTAAGTGAATCTCCACCTTGAAGGGAAAAAAACCAGAACAAAACAGCCAAACCCAACACCACACATTGATACAAATTAATGCAATTTAACTATAATATAAAACAAATGGTTCAGGATGGCATATTTCCATATCCTAATGCAATTATTCAAATGTGCCTCAAAATTCAGATCCTAAGTCTTATTTAACACAGTAAATCTCACAATAAGGTTAAGATGATTAAAAGGGTCATCTGCAATTGTATGCATGGAAGGAAAGAGATCAAAAGCCTGAAGACTGGGAACTGAAAGTAGCCCTTTCCTAGTATTATCAGCTTTTCTGTCTTAATTTCAACACTCTGTGATGCTTCATCTCCAAAATTACTGCCAATTCAAACAGGACCATCTTTACAAAGTCTTGTGTTTGGAATTGAGTGGGAAATGGCACAGAATAATCTGCATGGTCTTAAAGAAAACTGATGCAGCAGGTTAAAATGTAAATGCCTTCCAAAGACACATGCAGACGCCCCCTTTGCTTGTGTATGTGTGTCTGTGTATATGTGTTTTTAAAGGTAAATTGATAATGGAAACTTATCTACATGAAACACACTTAAAAAGCACTTCTCACATACACCACAATTTAGCACAGATTCTGTAAAAAGTCACCACATATCACTGTCTTCAAGAGAAGATTCATAGTGAATCTGAGATGTATGGCTCCAGCAAAGAAAGGAAGCTCATGGAGATTTAAGTAGTACAGGACACTTGGTTTGAAGAAAAAACATTTAAGGAACGTTTAAAAACCTGTTTCAAACCTCAAAAACCCCAACAGGCAACCAACAACAAAAGACCACTACTAAAACGTGTGAATGGCCTCACAGTACAGGACTGAATTTATCATTATTCGAATACAGTATTATGAAACAAACAGTACCTTACAAACACTTCCCATTTGCACTGTGATGGCATCTAGACTCCCCAGCAGTTATGGACACACCATAAACAATCAGACAAAGCACTGTGAAACCTGGCCTAATCGCAAGGCTATTGGCCGTGACTGCACAAACATCTGCTCACACAGAAACAGTAGCTGACCAGGACTACTCAGGAGTCAGCATCACATCAAAGACTGGTAACTTTTTTTTTTTTTAACATGAAAGCTGCAACAATAGCACCAGAAACGAACACTTCCCAGCAAACAGGAATGGAAGGAGGAAGAAAAAGAAAAGGCATCTACTGCTAGGCTTCAGATGTTGCTGGTCAGAGTGAGTTACTGTGTTTAGCCAAGGTTATGAAGCTAAAGTCATACTTCAGAACTTCACAATGGTTGGACAAGCAAAGGAATTGCTTGAAAAAAAAATTTCCAATCTTACATGAAGACTTGTGTTAAAAATAAAGAAAAAACATTTGCAGTGTCTCAGGTACTTCCTGAAATGCTATTCAAGTGAGTAATACTCCTTTGTCTTACTTTCTGTGTTGTAATCCCAATGTTCACATGGGCATGAAGAAAGACATGCACCAGTGAATACATTAAGCTTTGGAATTTATAGTATGCTATCAACTCAAAATTTACAAACAACCAAGCAGATAAGACATGTGTGCTTTTATGCACTATACATGTACATACACACATTATGTAAAATGTTCAAACAGTAAAAATGGATCCCCAAATAAAAAAAACCCCTACCACTTTAGAGATAGATTCTCAAATGCAGAACCTAAAGGCACTAACTTGGAAATTCAGGCAGATTAAAAGGACAGCCAGTGCAGTTACGGCCCCTGCAGCAGGTACATCTGAGCCATGCATGCAGAGGCACCTGTGCTACTACAGTTTATGGCCTTGCATATTAAAGTAACCTTGGGAGCTTTCAGCTTGCCTCTTGTTTGAAGCTGCAAGATTTGGTGTTTCAGGGGCTACAGTAAGTGCAGTTCAGTCACCTTAGCGTCCTGGGGTGACGTTGTGAGATTGAATTGTATCCCCATTCCTCTGTTCAGCCCAGAAATAAATTGGTATCTTTAAGGCTGGATCTGCCAGTGAAGGGGGGAAGGAGAAGCGGTGGAATGTCTGAGGCGGTTGTTTTCAAAACTTAGAGATAGGAGTTTCATCGCTTTTCTAACTGGACTGTGTTGCTGTGGTGGACAGAGGGAGAGAGCTCTCCTTTGCTTTCACTTAGCTTTTGACTAACTGAAGCAGAGACGTTCCCCGGACAGTTGATCGGGTTGTTTGTTTGTTTGTTTTTCCCCTGGAAGCGTTTGAAGCTGCTGTGGACCGGGGAGCCGGGGGAGCACCGGCACTGGCACCTGCGGCCCGCCGGGGCCCGGCCTGGGCCGCGGCACTGCCCGGCGCCGCGGGATGGTGACAGCCCGGGCCGAGCTACCGCCCGCGGCAGGGAGACGTGTGAATCTGTCATCTCTTCAGAGCGGAGAGAGGTTTTGTTGTTTGGTGTTGCTCATTTCTGTGCTGGGCAGCGCTTCGCCCGTTGAATAAACAGGTTTTTTCCACCTCTCTCCGAGGAAATTTCTTCCCGAACCGGCTGGGGGAGGGGCTGCTTGGGTTTGCTTCCTGGGCGGGGAGGCGGCCTTTGGAGGTTTTCTCCCGAATTTGCCCTTAACCAGGACATCTAGCTAGGAGGGCGGCAGCCTGGGTGGAGGGGATCAACATGAGGCAGGGGGTGGTAAGGAAATAAAAATTAAAATGCTTCAACCAGCCAAATTAAATCTAGTTTCTTTAATTTCTGAATCAGCACCAATGCTATTCTAGTATTTGGAGGCATATGATGCAACTTCTCACGGCTTCAAAAAGCATTGCAGGAAAAAAGCTACTAATACTTTACTATTCCGCTTAGAGCAACATTGGCTTATTTAACGACAAGTTTTTGCAACCTTAACCACTACTGGGATCTATAATCCCTTAGCAGGTTTCCCACATAAATTTCCCGTAGAGGTCAGACTAAATATTTCTTTTTGCATTTGTAAATTTTCTTGGATCATAAATTAGCCATTTTGTTATTACAGGGATGTTGTAAACATTGTAAATGTAAAGTGTTTTGAATCTGGAAAAGGTGATGAATAGTCAAGTATCTTTTTTACAATACTTAGTGAAATTGCTTTTTATACTTCAATAACAACCTAAAACTGTTCTTTTAAATAAATATGATCACTCTGCCAGGCAAAACCAAGTAATTCTGTAAAGCACAAAACACAAATTAATAACAACAAGTCCTTCTCTTCATGCTACAAATATGAAGAATGCCTAATTAAAGCATCTGTAATTCTGGTTTCAATATTTAAGCTTAACCCTACATGGATAACACACCCCCAGGGCTGCTCTGCACTACTTTAATTGCACTTTTTCCCCAAAATGGAGCCTAATGTACAAGTTGACTCTAGGACAATGAATCACTCTGACCACCCTACATGAAGTCCTGGTTTAACTGAAGTCAAATGTAAAATGTGGGCTAGGACGTGGGCACACAAAGTTCCCTCCCCTGATAACACTACCAATGTCAGTGGTGCTGCAGTGGCTCACACTGGTTTTGACCCATTATTCTGACTGACACAAATGGGAGGCCACACACAGAACCTGGATGCAGCAGCTACAGAGCATGTTCTGCACCTTAGAAACACACAGAAATACATATATTTGATATCTCTATACATATGTGTTGTGTGAGACTGATTCTAGCTACAGGTTCATTACAAAGAATGTTAAGGGAAAAAAAAATACAACCTAGCAAATGCACTTGGATCTAGAATTAAAATAACTTGGAAAAAATAGCAACTTCTTCCAACTCTGTAAGTAATGGCTAAGAAAAACCTTTGAGATAGCTTAGTCACTTCTTTGCAACTTGAAGGTTTTTTTCATTTTATTCCAGGCTTAAACAAAGTTCAGTGGGGCATCAAACAGCCTCAGTTTTAAATTACAGTCTGTACTTTAAAATAGAATGCATGCACCACATGTTCCTGAAGCTAGAGGGTGGGAGCGTTATTCACTGAAAATTGAAGGCTTGTTGAGTCAATAATCTTCTTTCACAGAGTAACAATTTTCAGCTAAAATTTCTTGACCCAAACAAAGGAAAACAAGATCATTCAGTTATTTTACAATGTTGCAGAAAAGAGAAAGGAAAAGTGGGAAAGTGGCACACCAGTTTTATCCTACTTGATGTAAAAAGAGTGGAGAATTTAATTCACAAGTATTACATACTTGCATTTCTTTCTTGTTCATGGTTTACCATACTCCCAAACAGATATTTTCAGGCAGAGACATGAACAACTTCAGGACAGATTTGCTATCATGTACTACACACATCTATCAGCTGGCAACAGCATTTGACTGCCAAAAAATTTTTAAAAATCAATTTACAGGATTTTTTCCTCTTCTTTCTCAAATCACAACCAATACTTTGTATTTTTAAAATAGTACTTAAATTTATATCAAACTTTGTATTTGCTTACATGCAAAGAATTCAACAAAGATTACAGGAAAAAAAAAAAAAGAGGGTTACTGCACTATCTTCTCCTTCAATACTGGTTTGTCCTTACAAGAAGGACTGTAGTGGTAATTAATATTTACATGAAGGTAGTGCCCACAACCCTGATCATGATTAGGGCTTACTGGACTAAGTTGTATATAAATGTCCCTCATCCCAGTACTTTAATCTCTGAGAAAAGAAGAGTTACCTCCTGGTCTCAATCACAGTTGCTCAAGTAATGCTGGGAAGTGTTTTCCTGGTCTATTAAGACTTCACCCATTAAAGGCATTTGTTCAGGGTGTGCTGTTGCTTGAGATGACTTTCCAACCTACTTCATATTCTAGAAGTGGGACAGAGAATTCTTCTGGATTACCAAACCCTCCCATGTATTTTCCTCATAGACTATACCTAACTGAGATCCATCTGAAATGATGCTGTTCCATGAGCCAAAAGTATCTAGTTTTGGATTTAGTTCACTATTAACTCCCAAGAGAGATCCTCTGAAATCTAATTTAGTACCTGCCTTCCACAACCAAAAAGGTGTGTCAACCAGAGGAAAAACTGTCCAGCACTCTAAACATCTTTCAGAGGCTCATTAAAATGAGGTAGAATAGAACTGTGAAGCAGATAATAAAATCAGGAAGGGATTGCTGATGTGCTGTTTTCCATGGTACCAAACATAATGAAACAAGACAACTGGCATCTTTAAAAAGTTTATCTGTCCAAGCAACAGTATGTATTATTCTGAGCTCTGAAGCTCCTACAACTGTAGACATGTAGAATCACAACCAACTTTGTCATGTCACAGCACTGCAGAAGATTCAAGTGACATTCTACCTCCACTGCTGGCTACTATTTTGTTTTGCATAGGAATTGCTCTGCCTTAATGAAAAGACCCAGTGAATAACTGATGTCACAGAATTAATCCGTAAACTCTGAATTCTGAACGTTCTAGCAGAGTAGTGATTCCCTCAATTCCAGATACAGTCTTCCCCTTCAACACTGCATGACCTCCAGAAAGCACAAGTTATAACACTAAAGCCACAACTTCCCTACAATTTACATGGATGCAGGCGAGGACCACCACAACCCCACCCTGTCCACAGCCTCCATCCATGCATGCTCATGCCTCTGCACTTGCACTCACGGGCTTGCATTAAGCAGCTTAGGGATGGGAACTGGCAGAAAACTTGCCTTACAAAAAGAAGTGAACTGTCTTCTGTCTGTTTGTGGCTCTGTGACTGCTACAGGGCCCGACTGTTAACACCAGAATCTGCTGTGCCACTGTGTGTCAGCTGACAGGATGACAGCATCTTAAACCCTTCCAGCAAGATCATACAGTCATTTAGGATACGGCTAAAATCAAAGCTGCCATGGTCCCCACTGTCTGTCCCCTTTCCCGTCACAGCTACTGATTCCTATCTCCTCTTCCGAGGTGCCACTGATGCCCACACAGTTACTCAGTGATTCATTCAAAATCTAACCGTAGAAATAATAACTAACTAGAAAAAGAGACAGATTATTTTTCATCTAGTTCAGTTCCCCAAGTTAAATTCACTGGCCAGTCCCAGAAGCAACAGCAGGAGAGGAGACTGGATGGCACAGACAACATGTGGTGGGACACACATCAGGACTGCAGCTGCCTTGGCTTACAAAAGCCCAAGAGGCCACAGAGCTTTTTACCTGTAGGTTGCAACAAAAAAGCCTAAGCAGAAACCTGTCTTTCAAAAGCTTGGCAATCTTGGGCCATTCAACCCCATAGCTCAAGCAAGCACACCTGATGCTGGGCAAAAATGGGCCTTATTAAAACAAAGTAATGGCAAAAACAGTAGCACCTATCTGAAATGACTTTAATACTCATGCCAATTAAAAAAAATTATTTCCTGTTTTCTGCTCTTCATTCTATCAACACAATCCAATGTGAACATTTATAAATGCACTTATTAAAGACAAAATAAAGGATTAGTCTTCATACATACACACAGCCTACTGCTGACACAAGCTCCTTTACTGCAACAACAAACCCGCAGATACATCCTTTGGAAGCTTTTTCTGGTAAGCCTGCTCCAGCTTTCTCATAGTAGAAAAAAATGTGCATTTTGCTATTATCCCTTAAGTCTTGATAAATATGTTCTGTAGTAGTTGTTCTCCAGACAATTTCATTCAGGCCTCTCCCCCTTTATTCCTCCACTCTAATAGGGAACAGTTTCTGTTTATGACTTCCTTTCCTTCACAGAGTACCTAACTCCCATGTTTTCTCAAAGGCTTGAGATTTCCTTCTAATTGTGACCCCAACAAAAGTGCTTGGAGCACTATTCTGTGCAACTTTTCATTTGTGCTCTCAGTGACTCCACATGGTCAGAGACCCACAGGTCAAACCCTCCAGATATCAGAGCAGTTAGGAGAAGGAAAGCAAGCATTGTATAGAATCTGACAGGCCATTAGAAGTAGCTAATAAAGCCATATTTTGTTTGTAGCCATTTGTTACCAACCCACATTACAAATTTGTCTGCTTTGAACTTTATGGGAACATTCATGCCAGGACTTTTATACACAATGTGTGAAGGAAACGGAACAACTATTGAGCTGTTTAGCTGTGCTTACTGTGACACAAACCTGCTGAAAAAACTCCCCCAAAGGGTGACACAAGCCAGCATTCACTGCTGCAGAAAGTGGCCAGCTCCTCTTCCAATCCATCAAAGGGAAATTCTTTTTTTAAAGCCACATCAGAGAAAACCATTCACCATTTAGTATTACATCTCTTTTGTTGTTTTCAACACTTGTATAAGCTTGCTATATAGCTGCTGTGATTTTACACAATGCCCTTAAGAAATCAAAAGATAACGGGCAAATTGTATAAATACCAGAATACCATGAAACAAGACATAACTAAATTTTATTAAAAGTCTAACACCACTGCTATAATTTCAAGCTTCACTGTACAGAGACAACTTACTGACTACTACCCTTAAGAACCACATTACCCTAAAAACAAGCTAAGAAGGCATACTGAGTATACCAAAATGAAGCTAACTTGGAATACTGAACAAGGAATAGTGATCAAGGATTTTAACAAGCAGTCTAAAACAGGATACAAAACTCTCCTGCTTCAGAGAAAACCCACCATGTTCAAACCATTACCCCTAACAGACTTATATTAAAGCTTTTAATGTATGGATCATCAAAAAAAACCCTTGTTGCTACATAAAAAGCATTCAAGTTTTTAAATTTGAAAAACAAAACAAACAAAAACTCCACACCAACACCATAATACAGAATTACAGTATCCTCCATTCCGTTCCACATGAAAACAGCAGTGTTTTTTTTAGTGTATGAAGTGCTCTCAGGTTATGCATCAAAGCTTTTCAGTAATTAGGTGTCTCAGTAACAGCATTTGGGACCAAATTAGAGTTTAAGCTCAGTGGCCAAAATGGTTAACATTCACTGTTAATACAACCAGCTTACTTATACCTAGAATAATTATGAGCTACCAGGTATACCAAACACTCAGTGACACAGATAATACCCAATACTCTGCTTAAATCATGATGCTGGAGATAGGACAGAGCATGGATTAAAAGCAGGACAATTGTTAAAGAAGAAACACAGGCAAATTAGCAGAACATTAGTTGATAAACAACTTTCCTTCTCTCTAGCGTAATAAACACTGTTCATGAAAAACTGGGAGATAAAAAGTCATTTTTAGTATCCCTGCTTTTTAAGCTAGGTAGTTCTTGCCAAAACAGTTCAATGTCCACAGGAGCTACTATTTTTATGGTAACTGCCAGCATCCATTTTTGAGAACTTTTCAGACAATTAGTCTGTTTAAAAATGGGCTCCTGAAAAACTGTAAAATTAATACTAGGTTCAAAGCAAATGGCTATCTTTTCTCATAGCAGTTTCCATAGCTTTTCCTGAGACTTGCATGTCTCAAATGTCATGTAAAGAATTTGCAGCACATACACTCTCCGAGGTGCCAAAGATGTAACTTTAAAATGCTATGAAGATGTTTATTGCCCTATTTTTAGGGATTTACAATTGTGCCATGTGCCAGAGGTAATATATACAGTATACTGCCAGATTTCACAAATACATGTGATATCTTGATGCATTAAACTTTTCAGAGAGATCCCTCTGCCAACTGCAAATAAATACATACCCAGGGATCCGAGGGAAATACCCTACATGTTTCTGATACATTATTCCAAGCCAGAGGTCACACAGTTTATAAAGTTTTCGTCATTTAAGCTCAACATATGCTAGTTGGTTTAAATTCATGCTGGTTTATATCAACAAACAAGAAAATCCCCAAACCACAAGGAGCACACAGAGACAAGGCTAAGTACTTTGTCCATTATAAGACCTTCAAAAATGCAAGCAGCTGCAATGTCTTCACAACGTATATTCATTTGTGCTGTTTCCCCCACAGCAGAATGCACAGAGCTCGGAAAAGCTGATAAATATTAGTCCAAAATAATGTCCTAACCAAAAATCAACCCAGCCTAAGTATTGCTGTCATTCCTGCTTCTACACTCGTGTAGTGATAGATAGTAGCAGAATTAATGTCAAACTCATTACTGATGATCAGGGTTTGGAACCGGCAACTCTTGGTAACACTATTCTAAACCAGAATCTACTGAAAACATTTGAAAAAGGACAGAGAAAAACTCCTCCTCCTTCTCTCCAGATTGGTTAGTGCAAGTATGGAATTCCTAAAGTTAAAAAAATCAATCGATTTCCTCTATGCAAATACACATGTGCAGAAGCACAGAACATGCATGTACATAAATAGTGCTGTTCTCAACCAGAACAAGCCTAAGCCAAGCCCACTCATATACAAGCTATTTGTTCCCATACTTTTAAAAACAATTTTTCATCAACCTTATTTAGTATTTCTACTTTCACTACTTCTCATCTGCTCATCCCAGATGCAATGAATTGGTATGTAAAGTGCTTTCAATTTTAAAATACTGAAACAAACGTTTATTTTCTTACTGGTAAGCTCGATGGTCTTTCTTGCTGAATTAGATTCAAGTCTTCATGGTTAGGCTTTCCTGGGGCCATAGGGGGTTGAGATCTGGTTCCATAGCCTTCCTGAGACATGTCCTGCAATAACAGTTGTGAAAGAATTATTAACCTGACTCAGTAATTATAATTAAATCGGCATTACAGAAAGGGTGAAAATACAACAGCTGAGTGCTGATGGTTTTTTTGATCTGAAATTTTTACAAGTTAAGCCTTTCTGATACAAGGATCAAGCCCACACAGGTACCACTATGACATGAGCTGTTTGTAAAGAAAACCAGGGAGCTGAGGTGTACACCAACAATCAGCAGGGAATCATACTCCTGGAACATGGGAAAACACACAAAACCAAACCTCTTAAATAAACAACCACATTTTACTGTAAAAGAGTTAGTAGCAAGCACAAACATTCATCCTACTCTAAGACGTATTCTCAAGCCTTTTGATAAAGTACTGAGCCAGGTGGAAGACTGGACTTGAAAACAAGATTGCAATCACGCTGTGTAATCAGACTCCCGTAACAACCCTGGATTTACCATCGGTACTACTGGCGCAAATTTCAAACCCTGGCCATCGGGTCACAGCACAGCACAGTTGCTGCATCTGCTGGAGGCACATTCTGTCTGAAGGCTTAGAGGGCACATGTACTTGATCAACAGGAGCGCCAAAATTGTACCAGTAACCTGGGGATTTTCCTCCCTACACAGGCCCAAGCAGTTGTAGTTAATGGCCCAACGCAACACCCACCATGGGGGGAGCAATGAAACAACCTCTTGTCCTGCACCTCATCCTTCACACCCCAGCACAAGCTCATTTCACATGCAGACACTTGCCCATTGCAAAGCCTTAAATTCAGGCTTCATTGTAGCTTCTATAGCAGCTTCTACACCAGCTTCTTTAGGGAAAACAACAGAAAGCTCAATACTGACTTCAGCATGTATAACTGGCAGGTAAAGTTGAAGAACCAGTTCCTGCTGGAAAAGATCTCACTTTTTCTTTGTTTTTAAATGATTTAACTCTCCTCTCCCCTTCCCTAGTTTATTACCAGTTAGTTTGTTTCAGCCATCCTCAGGCCTTCGATTTTGTGGCCTACCTGAAGCAGGCAGGAGCTGCAAGGCACAGAAGGACAGGGCAAGCTGCCCTCTCTCTGCCCCAGCCCACCATCACCTTGCTGCTGGCTGTGCAGGGCTGCTCAGGCAGCCCAGTGCCCACAGCCACAGCTGCGGCTCATGCACAGGCTCCAGAAGGCAGCTGGCTGGCAGAGCAGGAAAGCTTTCTGTCTCCGGTTTTAGCCCAGCTTCTGACAGAGAGAAATTTGTTAACAACTGTACTATTTCCATTCAGCCCCTTCCACCCATTTGGACTCTCACAGATTATTTTAAGGGATGCAGAAAATTCAATGGGGCTAATTAAACAAACCCCAGCAAACCTGATACGATATAAACCCAGCAATAAATGACCCTATCCCTAAGCCTGTGCCAAGTAAAATCAAGAAACACTTAAAAGGCCAGCACTTCAATGTGGTTACCAGCAGAGGGTAACAATTAGGCTTAAGGGTGACAAAGGCTGATGGCTGAATGATTATTATCCCCTGTGACCCCCCGCACTCCCTCCCACCCTGATTTCCACTTGTCACACAGCTCTCCTGCTGCGCACACCAGCAGGTTCCTGTGGATTAACAGTGAGGTTTAAAATCAACAAATGGCACAAGGCCTCCATTCAGCAGCCTTCACCCCAGTACAAAGGAGTAGAAAGGTGCAGGACAGCTTCACAATAGGCAAACAAATGAGCAAACCTCTGCTTTCCTTTTTATTTAAGAACACGCACACACACACACACACACAGAGACACACCACACTCACGCACACTGCGGCTGTCACTACGCAGGCATTCGCAATAAACCAGGCAACCTCAGTTTTCAACTTCCAATTCAGCATTCAAAGCTGTTCTTCCTAATTCTTAAAAAACTGCACCAAATAAAAACCACTTGTCAAAACAACAACAACAAAAACCATGCAGTTATACCAAGAGTGGTGAAAAAGGATAAATGGAATATTCCGTTTCTGAGATGTCATTGTAGAAATACAATTGTTCTTTTTCCCAAACAGATGCTACAGGATTTTGCTGAGAAGCAAAACAAGTTTTATATTTTGAAAAATCAAGAGCCATTACTTCCTTATAAAGTACCAAGCATGGGTTTTCCCACATGTTTCCAAGATATTAACCTTGCTTCCTACTGAAATTTCCAGGGAGACCAGAGCAGGACAGAGAAGAGACAGCATGCTTTCTTATGAGAAATACTGCAGGTTGAATGGAATTTACTTTTACCTGGGTATTTGAAGACTATATATGAAATGTTTTTCCACACCCTGAAGAGCACATTAAAAACCCCAGACACAACACTGTCTTTTTAAATGCACCATTTTCATAGAGCTTTCCTTTCTATCTGTTGAAAAATCAAATCAATTTGCTCAGTCCTAGATGAGGTTTGGAAACACACAGACATTTGGAGTTTGTTAATGATGCAGGCACCTGTGCACTCCAAATGGGACTGAGATTACAAACTCTTTCTTACATTCTCTGTAAAGCTATGTAGATACTTGGATCCCTAGAAACATGGAAAGAGGCTCTTGAGAAGTAAAGGATCAGTTTGTTCTCAGTAAGCTGCAGGCATGAGAATCTCCCACATGAAATATGAATGAGACAGTGTGTATAATTTTATCTGTTTATACACATGTATTGTCCAATAAAAACATTCCATTTATATCCTAAACATAATGATTAAATAATAGCATATTTCACTAAGAGGTTGGCCTCATAACCAAAGTAGTGCTTAGTATCATTTTCACTAAAAAACAGAAGAGAGAAAAATCCCTACTGTCTTTCTTCAGTTCAGCATTTGGAAATTTTGTTAACATACAGCATATTACAGAACAGCTACAACAGATTTTGAGAGATAAATAAGAAATAAGGACAGAAGTATTAGAGTAAATTGTCTGTCACGGAGGAAATGCATGGAATTGGCAATTCTCGCAGCCTTGAAAGGTCATTTTTCTTCCTAGCATCTAGGAATGGATTTATCGGGGACTGAACAGAGGGAACATAAGGGGAAGAGGAACATGTTACCATGTGTTATGCTACAGTCATGGCTGAGGAATTCCCCATTGATACTGGGGCTCAATCTTCTCCAGGGATTCCTTTTTTTTTTTTTTTCCTCTTTGACTCCCAGTATTTCATCCATCACTGACATCAGCTTTCAAAATAAAGCTTATGATTTTTTTATGAATCACAGAAAATCCTTCCTCCCATAGATGAGCATGTGTGTAAGACAGAAACCCAGGCTTTTATAAACAGAAGGCTACAAGTTTCCACTCAGAACTTCCCAACTTGGCACAAACCCAATCATATCATAGCTGTTACAGCACAAACTGTCAACAAAGTTGTAAAATAACTAAAGTCAGGGTTTCCCCCATCAGATTTTAGAAAAGCACAAGGACAAATAATCAGCAAGTCATAAACATATACTCAAAATAGCTGAGGTTTAGACTTTTTTAGACTTTTAAAAACACATTTATGATTAAAATAGGTAGACAAAAAAATCGACTAGACAGAGCCTAAAGCCTGTATATCGGTAAGCTGTTCAGAAATTGATCCATAAACAATTATCATGTTTGGGAAGCAATAATAATAACAACCAGTTGCTTATAATCCACAGAGCCTGGACTAGTTATTCACCTCCTGTTTATGTATACTTTCAGCTCTTTCTGCAAATTGAGGTATATGGAGCTGAAGCTTTGTGTAGTCTAAGGAGTAAGGGAGGAAGTGGGATATTTTCATCCCTCTTGTTCTCTGTTACTGTATTCATCTTATAGACTTTCAAAGTGTCTAGTTCTGGTGTGGGATTTCACTGCCACAGAGGTTTAAAGTGATGGAGTGAGCCTACATACTGGCCTGCAATAAAGTCAAAGGCTCCTTGTTCCTGCCTCCCACACTGCTGCAGCTGGACACACATCCCTTAGTTTGTATTAGTGGTCTTCATTAGACCACTTTGTTAGATGGTGCAACTTAAAACTTGCCAAGTAAGTAACCCCTTCCCCCTCAGCTTTATCATGTCATACTGAGTAGTGCTGGCCTTGGGCAGGCTTGGGTGAGCAAGAGAGGAAGGAAACTTCCCTTCTCTGGCAGCAGCCAGCCATGAGCCTGGCTTCACACTTGCAGGAGTCAATTACACTGCAACCACTTTGGAGCAGGCCACTGCCAGACAGCTTTTTCCCTTTTTTGTGTGCAGTGGTAATTACTGTCATGCCTTCATTCTCTAGCTGGACCTAGCCTAAGACAAGCAAGCCTGTCCACGTGGATGTGTTCTCTGCAAATCTGAATGAATATAGTGCCAAAAATGACTGAAACCATGCAGATGAAATGCACGTTTGTTTCAAGTTTTACTGAAGAAGATTAGATCTAATTATTAAATAGTTTAAATTATTTTTAATGGAAAATGAAAGCATAGTGAAAATATTAATTCTCACTGAGGGAAACCACATTTAAAAGAGGGCTGGGTGAGAAATGTCATTCAGACTTCATTCACTTCTACTGCATTGAGTTTCAGAGGGGTAACATGACCACCCAGGAAGATAAGTACCATGATGGTTAACAGAAAGAAGATAATTTATTGAAAATAATACACTAGAACTCAATCTGAAAAAAGACTCATTAAAAACTATTTTAGCCCATGTCCTTGATTCAGTAGGTTAATCTTAAGAAGACTTCGAGTGTGAGAGCAGCAAATTCTATAGCAATGTGACAACAGCAGAACTGAAAACAAATGTGAACTCTTTTTTTCGCTTCAGACCACTTGAGAATGGAAATCAGAACCCAGTAGAGCAGCCAAGAGAAGTGGACAGCCCTACGATACAAGAGTATTTTACTCATCTCTGAAGGAATACCACTTAACAGAAAGAAGCCAAGTGATATGTTAGGGGCTATGCTAGAAGGACATGCCTTGTTACCACTCAACCAAGCATCTCTTTATGCTGTGTAGATTAATATGTATCAACACATCTCCCCTATTTCCACCTTCTGCACTAACAGACCACAATAAAGAAAAAATTACTTACCAGAATGCTGACATATCCCTAAACAGCCAACTTCTAGGCTAACCCTAATACCTAACATGTCACCTCCTAAGTAGTATATTCTCTGGTAGCACAAAACTGACAACCAAGGCCAGCCAACGTGTTAGAGGAATACTGCAGGTAAGGCTGAGCTCAGAAAAAATGTTATGCCCAAGGGCACAGGCAACATTGAACCTCGTGCAAGCAGTGCTGTGGGGAACGATCCACTAGGGACAAAAAAGCAGAGATGTTTGCTTGAACCCTGGCCAGACGGTCTGCAGAAGTCCTGCAGGATGTAGATGGACTCTTGCAGAAGTTCTTGGGTCAAGAAGAAATACATACATATGTATCTTGAATTTTATCAATCAGCAATGGGGGAGGAAAAAATGAAACAGAAGCCTGTAAAGCCTTGAAGAACATTGGTATCTTGCAGTTGGAGAGCGCTGTGCACAACCTTGCGAGCAAGTCAGTTGCTGCACGGGAGGTGCAGCAGGTGATTGCAGGGAAAAAAATTGTTTTGTCGGTCCCAGCACCTATTACACCAACAATAAAGAAGAGCGTGCTAACCACCGGAGGTGGATTACCAGTGCAGTCTGGTAATCCTCTTAAACACACGAGTCTGTGTTTACGTGATGAACTGAATAAACCCTGTTCACAAACAGAATACGTAAATCATTTCAAGCCAATCCTCTACCACCACCACAGAAACCTGAATGGAGACAAGGAAAGCAGTGCACTGAAGAACAGCAACCAGCAGGATGGCGTCTCCCTCAACATGCTGACGCTATTTTGCAGACTGCTACTTCAGTGGGACCGGCAAGCAGCAACTGCTGCTCTTCCAGGTCATTATCATTTTTCCAGAGTCAAGCCACGGCAGGAACATGCCCTCCGAAACAAAGGTGACACTCTGCCTCACCAAGTTAACTTTGGTCTTCAATATCTTTACAGGGACTAAAGGGAATCAACAACTTCAGAAAATTGCCAAAGCAAAATAGCCCCTTCCTTTTTGAAGATGAGAAATTAATCCAGAAATTGTAACTAATCTGTAAGAGAGGAGTCCAACCACGTACACGGAGAATTTGGAAAACCTGCCAGTTTGCATGCCTCAAGTGCAGACCAGTCATTGTTCGTAAGACACCTCATCACCTTCTCCAATGTTATTAATACTGTCCCTTCCAAGATATCTGCTGTTTCTTTCTAAAAAGTACTATTTCCTAGATGCCCTTTGTTAAGCTGATTTAAAAAAAAAAATCAATGGAAACATAATTTTCTCCCTTCATGATCCCAGTTATCATGAAATGACATCTAAGTTAAGTCGTAAGACTGCAGAGGGAAGAAAAAAAATACTCTTTGCAGCAGTTGATGCAAAAGATACTTAACTTAGGTAAGCAAATATATTATTGAGGGTCAGTTCACCAGAATTCTCCAGAAGTTATTAGCAAGTCAGACTACCTAACTATCAAAGGCTTTTTGCTGCAGAATACACTGACAACATTTTAAGCATAGACAGGATCAAAAAAACCTCCCCACATCTTACAGGAAGATTTTTTTGTTTGGATAATACAGCTTCTAGTCACATATTAGGTAACCTGAGCCAACTGACAAGACAGAAGGGTCTCTCTTCCTAAATGCTCTAGTCCATTTTCACATGTGTCTTGCTATATGGCCTCCAGGAGCCACATTAAGCAAGTGATGCAGGAAGAGCTCCAAGATGAAATCATTCTCAGAAGCCCTTACCTTGCTTTTCTCTTTCACCACTATTGCATTCCATGAATCACAGAGCATATCAATAGTGGATTTAATCAGAAACAAGACATTTCTTCTTGTTTTCCTCTCTCATACTTGTATCATGCCACAAGAAAAATAGGCTAGTTTGATGTTTGTATTAAAATGTGACTGTTGTACACTGCACAACCTGATAAACAGCTGTCAGCTCTTCATTTACAGGCAAAAAAGGTAGAATTTTGTTCTACAGATCTAAAGTTCCAGTGTAAATAAAGAGAAGAGCGAGAGTCCAAAGAGGTAATCTGAGAAATATAACTTGGAAGTGAAGAGTAAAATGATCATTTTATTTCCATGCATTTTCCCTTATTTACAGAACTTTTTGGACTTTTTCTAAAAACCCACAAGGCTTGACAATACAACCACACTTTCATTTTCTACACCTGCTCCTTCCTCTCTCTGCCACTTTTTCGCTGATAAAGCTATATTTAAAACAAAACAGAACAAAAAAGTTTTTAAAATAAGAGGCCTGGCTGGTTTTGCATATCATGTTCTTTATAGTCACTTGGGACAGACTACTATGTTAATGTGATGACTTACAGATTTTGTGCCATCCAGCATCCACTAGTTGTGCCCTGCCACACTAGTCCTTCCTAAAACTCCAGGAGGAATGCACCACTTCAGCAGACCTGAGACGTGAAGCTGGGCTGAGAAACAGCTGTGCTGCACCCCAGAACAGCTAAACTCGGCAAAAGGTGGGAGAGGGGCAGGATTTAAAACCTGCCATTTCTTTCAAATCAGCTGCTGCAGAAGCAGAGAGCTGGGGAGCTCTGTGCCCCAGAGGGCAGCAGCCTGCCCCAGACTGCCTGCTGCCACGGAGGAAGCTCTCCCAAGCATACAGCTCCCTGGCAGAAATGAGGTCAGAGCAGTGCCCGCAGCTTACAGCAGAGCTGAAAGCCTGAAGCCAGCTTACAGAATAAAGAGAAAAGCTGCACTGAGAGCAGCTGCTACCTCCAGGCTAATTGAGCTAGGTACCCAAGGATGAGACTCTCTCACTCAAGACTGGGAAACATTACTTCACTGTTTTCTTAGGGGCATGTCTATGTCTGTGCTTTGAGGTAAAAGCCAGGACTTCATCTGAAGGCTCATGAAAACCTGCAAATTGGTGAGGAAGGGCTGCAAAACATCACTGAGGTTACATTAAAAAAAAAAAAAAAAAAGAACAAAATCAGAATAGAGAGTTTTGCTTCCTAGCCCCTGTCCCTTATATATAAAACTACACTATATTACAGACAATTGATATCACAGTCCAGTGACACCTGCTAACTTACTCTATAATACTCCACCACAGAGAGCCCTTAAATAAAAACTGAGAGGAGATTAACCTACTATTTTATCAACAGTACAATCACAGGAGAAAGAACTGAAGCTCAGATGCAAAAATCTGTAATAAACTTGGTAAAGAAGGTATTCTCAACTGGTGTCTACTGTTTCAGCTACCTTTTGTTTTTCAGTATGTGAAAGCGTTAGTGCGTTACACTTGGGGCTGGTTACTGGAAGTAGAAAATTAGCTGCATTACCATCCTCCCTTTCTCTGCAGTCTGTGAAGACACTGAATATCTGTGCAAAAATCTTTAAATCCAGCCCACCCCACGAAACAGTATCCTAGTCCAAGGAGAGGGAAGAGATCAGTAATTTCCGAAAGGAAATGCCAACCAGCAGAAGCAATTCAATGGACTGCACAATACAACAGTTTAAACCAACAACAGTAAACTATTTCTTTATTCTCTTGAGATAGAAAAGTCTTCACCACCATCACCACAACCACAATTTCGCTAAAGAAAATATTCCCAGCTGGGCTGGGAGTGGCAGGAGGAGGGAGTAAGAGGGAGGTAGACAAATGAAAGAAGTGGTGAAAACTTAAAACTCTGAGACCAGACCAGTGACTACTCTTTGATACAGCAGTGAAAGAGAAGTGATGTTCATTAAAGTTGGTAAAGGATCACTAGGTAACAAAGCAGCAGTAATCCTCTTTTTTGTGAGGGTGAAGGAGAACAATCTTCATGAATTCTGTAGGCAGAGACCCAAATCCCAGAGTGGTTATAGCTGGTTATTTAGCTTTCTACCTAAAAACATGCATGTGGAAGATAGCTTTTTGGCAGTCTGGGATAAACACGAGGAAGACACAAAGAGAGAAACTGTGTTCTTCCTGAGCTTGATTTTTTGAGGGACAGCTCACCAAGACCAGCAATTGCTCTCCGATCTTCCGCAACACAAACACCAAGTAGTTTTGTCCATAGGTAAACTTGGTTTTTTAAAGTGGTATCTTATTTATTTTGATTTGCTGTTTCATTCTTTGTTGTACATATCTGATTGCAACAACTAAAACACCCTGTAACAATTCAGCTGCATGCTCCAAAATCTATTCCAAAATCCTACTACAGTAGGAAAAGGTGTCAGCAAAAGGGAAGTAATGGAAAGGATAATGAATGCATATGAAATATATGCTGGCCAATATTCAGATAATATATTGTTTCAACAACAAAATCCCAATGCAAAATACAGAAAATAAAACTAAATATATGTATACCGAACAGCTTCAATTATTAAAGAAAATGCATGCAGCCAAAAAAATGCAGTGTTAGATTTTATGCCAGGAATATTAACAAACTTATTTTCCCCACCTCTGAGGAAAATAATGTGTGTTAGTTTAAAGGTTGTAAGAGAATACTGCTATATTGTAACTGGCCATGAGGTGCAATTTACTAGATGACTGAAATTTAAAATATATACTGCTCATACAAAACTAAAAAACCAAACCAACCAACCAAGACAAACAGGAAAAAAACCCCCAACCACTTAGATTCAGTCCTAGTTTTTAGGCTTTACAACATGATCACTTAATTCGGAATGCTATTCTATTTGCATTTTAGACTTTTTCTTAGAATAGCATTTGTGCCTTTATATTCTAAAATATTTTCCTATATAACTTTTGTCATTGAATAACATCAGATTAGCGAATCATAAAATAAATGACAATTATGTGAGCAGGTATCTTTTGATAAACTCACTGTTCTTTTTAACTTACTGCTAAATTTCAAAGGTATGGATAAAATTATTTCTAGGATATTAATTTAGCTCTCAGAAGAACATTAAAAGAAAACCCTCCTTGAGTAGTAAGGAGAGTAGTAAGGGGAGCAACAATAGTTATGATCGCTAATCTCCTACAATAAAATAGTTTTAATCAGCCTGCATTCCAGTGGTTTTACTATCAAGTTAATTAATTGACTCCTATGCTAATATCTAAATGCCAAGCAATCAATGGCACTGAACTATACATGTCTTTTCTTTGCTCTTGTAGAATTATTTTATAAAGCAAATGCAATTCTGTCACTTCACTGATTTAATGCAGGCTTCGTGAGGTTAATATTCCACAGCAATTGCAAAATAAAGATCTGCTTTAATTAACCTTCTGTGATTTAAATACTGGGAGAAATCAGAACTCAGAAACTTTAAACAATATCACCATCAGAACAACAACAATACTTTGTGGGTCAAAGCCAGACCACTGATTTGAGAACTTTAAGAAATACATTTGGACGTGTGTATCTTACTGTGTATCTAAACTCAGACCTTTCTCTAAGCATAGCATACTAAATCCATTATAGATTTTACATAGTTTTTGTAGTTGAGCTGGAGATGCTTCCTTTTAGGATTATTTACTTGTGAATACTGAAGTTTTTAGTTTGAACAAATGATTCAGCACTCCCGGCTTTTTGCACTAGAATAATTTGTGAAGATTTTTGTTATGGACAGAGGACACTGCTCTCTAAATCTACAAGCTGATTGCATGTAAGTAACTGACCACTTAAAATTAAAGCAGCAAAACAGGACTTCCCTTTTCCTAAGAGATTAAGTTTTCTCTCTTTCCAATTTAGCTGAAAGGAGGCTTTTATTGCCAGAGTTCCTTTATGATATTGTATGCTAACTTCATTTTAGTACACGAAAAAAATCAAGACTCAGGCCTTTCAGCACTGCATATTTTTCAAGCACAAAAGCTGCAATATGTCTGCCAGGCTCAGAATGATACAAAAACACATAAAAATTTAAAACCAGCAGGATACAGGTGGTCATGAACATTCCTGCCAAACAGGTTCGCAACGTGTGCTGACCTATCTCCTCTGACTATCTGGCCAGGTATCATCAAACCCCCATCACCAGCAGATGCCTGAAGAGGTGCACTTGCTGGTTTCTCAGGAAAAGAAAGCTGACCTTCAGAATTCCTCCTTCAAATGGAAAAGCCTGCTTTCAGCAGAAAACCATTAAGAGATGAAGACAGCAAAAGAACATATATACAGAGAAAACGTTTAACTTCAGTGAGGGAACTTGAAACTGAAGGTGCTGTTCAGTTGTTAAGACAACTCAGAGGCAAACAAATTCTTTCACTGACAGTCCTTTGGAAGATTATAAAACAGAAGTTTAAACAAGCTTGCTACATTTTATACACGAACAGCAGTACCCCTTTGCAAGATAAAGTACTTCTCCTTTCCCAGTAGTATCACTTAAACAAATCCAAGTTACTGCATGACAGCTATGTGTAAGGGGTAGTTATACATGCTAACTTTAACAGCTTCAGGCCTAACAGACTGGAGTTGGATTTTTATTTGCATAAATTGATCACAATGTCTGTAAACATTCTCTTTAAAATAACAGGGTCAAGAAAGTCTTCTCTAAATCTGAATGCAGATTTTTGGGTTTGGTCAACAAGTCTTCAGCAAAAACAAGCCTGCGCTGCTGTGACTGCTGCTCTGTGCTATGCCCTCGATTTGGGGTTTGTGCTCAGGTGTGACTTTACAGACAATTACACTTTCTTCCTCTGCCTCACTCTATTCCTTCTAGCTACTTGGCACGGGAAGATTATTCTCCAAGTCTGACAAGGTAGCACCTATTATAATCTTATAAATAGAGAGAAATCACTGAGGAAAAAAAGAGAGGTTTGACACATTTCCTGGAATGATACAAGCAATAATGAGCAAACAGAGCTGTCCCCAAATGGACAATAATCAGCCATTCCCACTACTGGGAGAAGATATAGCACAGGAGTCAGTTTCACTGAACTCCTGAGCTGAGCTAATTGACCTCCACCAGATAAATAGCCTTATGCTTAACACTTATTTGCTATCATAGCAGCATCATGATTACGAAATAAGACTTTATAAAAGCAGAGATCTAACTGGCACACATTTCAATCAGTTAAGTATTCATTGAACATACAAGGGTTCAAACCTCTCTTGTCCTTCCTGAAAATATCATGTGCTTAAGAAAGGCTCAAAAAGGATAAATCAGTTTTTTGCACAAGTTCAATAAGGTTCATAAGTCTTTCAACAGTTCTTAAATCACTTCAGTGTTCAGCAGGTGCTGGTCACTAGTGGCTTGACTAGAAGCTAGGATTTGAGTTGTGGTGTGTGAGTTTGGAAGCTGTTTGCTGAAAGCCTGCTCCTCTTCCCTGCTTTCCCCAAGGCCAGTCAAACTTTACTAGAGATGCAAGAAGCCAATTCTGCACTATGCTTTTGGTATCTATCTGACCTCTCTGAAGCACGCTGGCAACAGAAGGTTCAGTGTACCAAAACTGATGCCTTCATACAAAGTAATACTACTGGTGTTCCTTGTCACTAATGTCAGCTCCCCACAGAAGGGAGGCTGAAAAGCTGGCAAAGTATGTATCTATATCTGTATAAGTTCTTAGTGTCATGAGCCTGGGATTAAATGTTTTACAGGAATTAGTTCTCCCTTGTACCTCTTCACTCTGGAAAGAATATAATTGCTCCTAAGCTAAAAACAAGTCCAGTATTTCAGAATAGAGTGAGTGTACACTGAGTGCTAGGCATCTCTGCTGCTAAGATGATGAAAGCCATGAAGGATTTATGCTACACAACAAGCAGTGGTGTCAGCCTCTGCTGCTGACAGCAGGCAACTATCTCTTCTGAACATTAAATTTGATTATGAGTTCCCATATAACTGTAATAGTCAACTTCCACAAAGAATACTTTCCTATATGCCTGGCAGCAAATGTCAGATTAACATACAAGCTTGTTCTTTCCCAGATTTCCTGTGGTTCCTAACCCAACAAATATTAAGTGCAACCACTCATCCAGTGGTAGAATGATTACAGACACAAGTTTAAAAAGGACAGAAGGACAAATTATTTTTATTAAAACTTTAAAACATGGGCAGCTGTATGGTAGCCCATAAAACAAATTTAAATTAAAGTCTGAAGGATTTGAGACTAAACTACAGTACGGTCGAGTGCTAATCTGTGCCAATTTCTAGTAGCTTAAGAGTAAAGATTTTATTATAAAGAACAATTGGATTGAAATATACAAATTTGGACTCACTGAGTACTGTCTGTATTACTTACCAGTGAATTTGGTATTTGCATGTACGACAGTTATTCCTATTATTACAATACTATTTTTGTACAGTGTTACGCCCCAAAACAGCTTGACAATGTTAATTAACATGTTGCTTATTACACTGTTTAAAGAAGTTTAGCAGCTCACATTGAATTTAAAAACAATACTTCATCTTCACTGCACCAAAATCACTTTAATAATTTGGTGCATTTTGCCACAATACAATTTGTTCTGTTTTCATGACAGTCATACAGATTGGACATGAAAACAGATTAATTAGTTTCACATTTTGTTCACATTTTCAAAGACTGTTTCAAATCAGGAAATGTTTTATCTGTCCTACCTTGCACTGACTCAACACTAGAAACAGATGTCTTGAGAGAGAACGTTCTCATCATCATCTCAGGCTTAAAACTGAGACTATTCCAACCACAGATCCCAATTCAGGGAAACACAGAGAAGTCACGGCCCCTTATGGAAGCGTCAGTGGTCTCCAACCATCTGCCTGGAGAGACTGACCAAAGTGTCACCAGAGATGCTTCCCACCTTCTCATGTACACTGCCTTCCTGTTTCAGATGCCTTTCTATCTGCAACTACTAAAACAATTCACAAGCTCCTACTGGCCCAATCTGCTTTTGTCCCCTGGCCCAGTCTCAGAAAAAAAACCCCACTGGTCAGTCTGCTCTTTATCTGTCCTATACAGTTTGCGTCGGAAAAAATCTCGCCAAGATCAGTAGGTAAGGTATATTATTCTGGGGGGGCAAACAAGATTTTGGCCAGCTTTTAGAAAATTTAAATAAAACCTTTGAAACAGTGAGAGAGTGCTGTTTGTTTGCTTGTTTATAAAACATTTTCTCCTTTTAAGTAAAAGCAGACTAGAGTGAGCCTGAACTACTTAAAAAAACCCATATTAACCACAACAAATGATGTACAAACACACACAAACTCTTTGTGCACACAGTTAACCAGAATGACCAATGGCCCAGAAAAGGGCACATGCATGCCCCACCTCAAGGACCCGCCACACTTTTTTCCCCATTTAATCTCATGTCTGCACATGAGAAAAAGAATCAGCATTCTATTCTGGAAACTTGCAAGCAGAGAGCTTCCAGGAAGGTGTAAAACAAAAGATGACTTCATTCAGGGTAGGTGTAGAATAAAATCACTATTTTTGTTTAACTAAGAGTGAGACCATAACCATTTTGCAGATCCATTTCATCTGTCAAAAACTGATATGGTCCCAATTCATAATGTAACACAATAAAGCTTAAAGGCACGATTCTATCTCAATACCTACGAACACATGCAACATAAAGAAAGGAAATATATAAACATGGCTGTTTACAAGCCAGTTGGAAAGCATAATAACCAAAATATACATCACAGTATCTTAACAAAATAATGTTTAATGATGACAGTTTAAGTTTGCAATTACATGACATTCTTGAGCAAAATATCACTTCTACTTACGGCAAAAGATTTAAAACTGCAAGAACAAGTGAAGCATTTATTCATTTATATGCCATTTCAAGATGAAAAACCCTGCCAAGGGCAACACTATAGCAGTGTAACACATCTTTCTCTTTTTTCTTTTAAAGAGCAGTAAAGGTAAAAAGAAGTTAAAGAAGAAAAAAAAAACCAAGGCAGCATCTAAGTCTACTGGCAATATCTAATGATCAATGAATCTGCTACTGCAATAAATTTGCTTAAAACAAAGCTCTTCCTTTAATGGTTTTTACACAGCAGGCTCCTGATATGAAGAGGGGATGACTGATGCTGGCTTACAATATGGTTCTATAGTAAACTGTGCCAGTATTACTATCAAATCACCTATTATGAAACTCCCTTTCTGCCTACCATGCAATCAATTTAACAAAGATCTAAACAACTTAACAGTTCGAACATTCAAATAAATCCCATTCTCCTCCTTCCCATCTATGCTTATTAGAAGAATGAAAGTCACAAGTCACTGGAACAGTCCCAGAAATTGTTTTATCGGTTTACTTTTATTAGACAAGATTGCATATTGAATTCAAGTGAGTCAAGGAAAAACAGCAATGGCTTCACACTTCAACAATATGTGAGAAATGAAGATGAGCACCAATTCTAAGGCACTACACAGAGTTATACCTGACCTCAAGAGCTCACTCACAGTGTGTCTAAAAGAGCAAAAATAAAACATCATCTGCAAGAAATTTCACATCAGTTTTGTCCCTATAACAGAATACTCAGATCATCACACTATGGGGTTTTATATAAAAGGAAACTGGTGGCAAGAAAAAGTCCATCATCTAGACAGAATAAACATTATTTTCAGCTTTATAATCTCCAAAACAAGTAGCTTGACATAAATCTACAAGGGAAATAAAGAAAATACAGTCAAGAGAAGGCAAATTAGAGAAGCCTTCTTTCCCCAGTCTAGCATTTCTCTTCTCCGTCCTGAAGTAAAACCAATTCAATCACACTCACATAACAAAATCAATACAGAAAGCCAAAAAAAAACCAACCCAGTTAATGAAGAATATAGAAAACATGAAGGAAATTCATTTGCAAGCTGAAATGAAAGAGCAAAACTAAGGATGGCAGACAGAAAGGATGACAGATTGTATGACTGAAACTACCTCAGCTTTCTAATTGACAGGATTATATAAACAGGATGTACTGATATTTTTAGGAGCAGAAATAAGAAAGATACACCAAATGGTGCAACAGGTAATAGATGATCCTGTGGTTTATTTTAAAATTGTATTTAAAATATGTAAAGCCAGTTTTAAGTCACAGCAACACAATCATATATATCCAAAGAGACCTTCAGAGAGAGGTCATATAGTCAAACCTCCCTTTCAAAGCAAGCCTAGCAAGAACAGGGTGCTTGGGGGCTTTGCTTAGTTGAATTTCTCCAATGAAGGAGATTCCAGTCTCTCTGGAATTTCGTGGGGTTTATAATTTTTGAGTTTGTTTCTTTCTTTCTTTAACAGAGTTGCAACATCCCTCTTCTTAGTGTGCCCTGCTTCTTGTCCTTCCATTGTGCCCCTGAGTTCAGTCTATACTCACTCACATTCCCCAACCTTGTATCTCTCCTAAAACTAAACAATTACCTACTCCTATTTTTCTTGCTAAGATTTTAATCAATAAATTTTAATTCTTTATTTTTCAAAGGTAATCAGTTTCATATAAGCAGAAATATGTATGCTTAAGTAAGCACAGTTTGTAATTTTTTTTTGTCAGCAGTAGAATTTGACATATGCTCCCAACCTTTTTGGTTTTTTGTTTAGTAATAATTTTTGTATTCCACACTGGTTACCACTTGACAGTAATTCTACTATGCATTACCAGCAGAGAAAGAACACTTTTGCTGAAGTATCAGAAAAATAGACTTCAATTTCTTGGGTTAGGAATTGTTTTCTAGATGAGCAGTTCTCAAAGAACAGGAAAGTGCATATGGTGAGGTTTTACAGAGAAACATGACAAAAAAAGTGTTGACCTACTGAGAAAGGGGGAAGAGCAGCCATGAAACCAATCTGGAGATCGGGAATGAAGCAAACTCCAAGGTGTTTTAGGACTACTTACTATTTATACAAAACAGCCCCATCTACACATAGATACTCCAATTACACAGTGAAATTATCATATAATTCAGAACCTGGAATCAGAGTTCAAAACTTAAGAGGCTGACCACTACTGAAGAACAGTAAATCACAAACCATCAAGAATTCAGGTAAAATTCTAACAGAAAAGACTACCAACTGCAAGGTTGTATTGGTGAGGACCAAATGCATCATCTCGACTTGCAGATTGAGGCAAAAAATGCCTACTGACCTTCAGACGCTCACCCTTGGAGCCTGGATTTAGACTGTGTCTAGACTGTCCTTCAGTGTCACCTCAAATCCTCAGAAAGGGAATTTAGCTACATCAAGGCTGGTATCTTTTACCTATGAATCTGCCCCTGCCTTTCTCTTCATCCCAGTTCTCAGAAAATCAAAATATATGGAAGGCTTTACTCTAATTTTGCCTTCATCCTTCTATGATCCTTCTCACTTCACTGCACAAACCTTCTCTTTCCCAGCTATGATAGCAAATGATGTAATTGGAACACCTATCAACAGATAAATCAGTACCTTGTTACTCTTAAGGCCTATAAAGTTGGAATAGTTTGTGTATTTTTAAACCAAAACATTCAATCCGTTCAATTGACAGTATATTTAAAACATGACAAGGTGTCCAAGGCAGCAAAAAACCCATTTCAATTTCATACACTCTGATATGTAGACATTGCAGCAGCTGTGTTTCTTCTATATTATAGGCTGTATTACTAGGTCTCTATCTGTTGAAACTTCACCAAGATGCTTATGAACAGTATTTTCAAGTCATAGAGAAATCAAGCATTTAATGGCAAAATAAAAAGGAAGAAAATTAAATTTAAAGACACAACTGCAATCTTTAAAGTTGCAGTTACACATAATCCAAAAGACGAAATGTGGTGACATTTACAAGAATATCAGAGATACAATTAAGAACTCCATTTCATAAACCATCCAGCATTTTAATGAAAAAAGTTAATTCTCAATGGAATTTTAAAATGTAGATGAAGAAAAATTAACATGTAATTACACAGTGAAATTATCATAGCTTTATTTTAAAGTCAAAGGAGAGGAGTCTCCAGTATCATTGCCACTTACAGCATCTTTTGTTAGTTTATTTTACACACTATTTTATTTCAAGCTCAGATTTCTACATTGCACCAGCACAATCCCAAAATGTTAATCAACCATGCCTGACAGAATTCCCCAGTGACCTGCAGCAAGTGCTGATGTTTCCACTAATATCCAGTCTTGAGCAACTCACTTTTGTTAAATTTCCCAGGATGGTGAGTATGCTTTAGTTCATCCCTCCATTTTCAGATCACCTCTCCATGATTAACAGAGCTGAGACTGCAGATAGAACTAAGCCTACATGTTCAGCTGCATCAGCTATGCACATCCATTTTGTTCAGTATCTAAAATCCAAGTGTTTCTTCAGCTCTGGGAACCAAACCCATACATTATCACTTCTGATCTTGGTTAAAAACATAATCACTTGAAATTAATTTCAATGCTAATATAAAGAGCACAATCCAAAACCAGCAATGGATTACGAATTGCGCAGTTTCACTAACTGTATGTGCAAACTGAAAAACTTCAAATTAATAGCTGCAATATTAATTTAAAATATCTTTTAAGAAGCTCCCCTGACAAAGCAACTCCAAAATGCCTTGAACTCCTCCACAAAAACCCCAAAATAGCAGTGACCACATCAGATGCAGAAATTCTCAACAATGTCTGTCTTGTGAGGAAACAACAAAACAAAAGCAAGGAAAAGCTCCAGCATCCACTGATATCTCATAAAGAAATTGTAACCTGTTTTTAAAAGCACAGTTAATAGTTGCTGGGATATATACACTGGCTTTACACTAAAAAGGTGGTACGAAATAAAGCCTGAAAATGTGTGCAGATATATTTGTGTATATATCATAAAGACCATTCAGAAGGATGTGGTCTGATTCCACGTTTATTTAACTTTGCTCAATTTCGCATTTAACCATTGTTATTTAATTAACACTGTTCCCTCTGAAAGACGAGGGGCGGGTTTTGGTCATTGCACACGGGCTCCTTTCACACCTCCAGTCCCAGGTGACTGCCAGTAGCGGAGCACAGCGCTTACCTGCTGAGCCTGGTACCTCTGCTGGGCCTGCGACAGGTACTGTGCCTGGGGCGGCAGGTGCTGCGGCTGCTGGTTGTAGTAGGGCTGCTGGCCCTGCTGGCAGTAGCCACTTACACCTTGCTGGCCGTACTGAGGTGGGATCTGTTGGGAGAGCCAAACAAAGCAAATGCGTGAGTGGAAGCAGAAGGACGTGAAATCAGGCTGTGTCCCACCCGTAGGGCGACCTCAGCAGAAGTGGTATTCTCAGCCACACACCTGACCCAGCGGTCTGACTCCTTTACTCAGCAGTTAATGGGAGCCCTTAGATCCTCTTGCCTTAGCAGGAGGAGTAAGCCCAAGCGCTCTACATAGTTACTCTTTTCAGAAAGAGCTTCTAAGGAAAATGCTACGCTTCTGAACATCACAATTCTGTAATGCCCACCCTTAAAACACAGAAGCAGTTATTTGAGATATTTGCTCTCCGTGGGCACACTACTGAGGCAAATCAACAGAGGAATCATTCTGATGCACTGACCCAAAAGCTGAATTGTGGAAAAATGGCACAACTCTTTAAACAGACACTGAAAGAGAAATACCTTTTTTTTGTTTGGTTCATTTTGGGGTTTTTTTAGCGTCCGGGTACTAATTTTTATGTAATGTTTTGCCCGTAACCCTCAGGTTTTTAGTGTTTGTATTTAAGCCTCACACAAAAGTCTTGCAGTTTGGCAGGATTTTGGTTTTGTCAAGTTCAATCTGTCTTAGTCTTCTCCCCCCTACTAAGATATATATTGTTTTAAAAAAAACAACAAAACAAAATAATGTGTTACACGCCAGTTGGAACATGTATCACATCCTGAGAACCTGCACACACTGAGAATTTAAGTTAGAACCAAAACCAAGTCAATTACAATGTCAGAGAAATTTTCTGCATTGGTTCAGTCTGTAAGCCTTGTATCAACATTTTCTCAAGGTATTTGAAAGCACACACTTTCAACGGACTCCTGATACCACACTCAGATTCCCCTGATTTTAGGTACCCATGCTTTTCCCCAGACTCTGAAATTTAGTATCATTTCAGAAAAATAACAGATGCAGCACACAACTTCTCCCTTCTAGAAGGGACCTCCTGTTGGTCCTGCACACCCCTGGCCCTAAGCAAGTGTCTCAAATACCTGAGCACATCTGAAATGCTTTGATCTCTGAACTGTTCCGAGTTTCTGATACAATGATAAATCTGTTTATTCAACTAGCAAATACATACTCATTCTACCTAAAGTTAATTTACTACATTCATTCACCAGTATTTGTTAGGCGATAATAATAATCATCATCATCATCACAAAGTTAAATTTAAACACTTGCTTAGGCTGTTGTCATTATCACAACTTGATCTGCTCCTATTGCTTCTGTCAGAAGTTGGCACTCCTACCTCTTGGTTACTCCTAAGGTCAGCACTTTAACCCCACTCCTGCACTTGCTCTCTTTGCCTTCTTTTCCATGTCCTTTCCCATCACTTCACAGGCAGTTGAATGTTTCTGTGACCAAATAACCCTTTCTGACAAATACCCTCCCCCCGATGATGCATAAATGAGGCCTTTATAATGCAAACTAAAAAGGGTGTGTTGGAATATCATCAGGCAAACAGACAGTTGGAGTCTGAGATCTAACAGAAGACTACATGGTGATTTGCCCATCATCTGCAAAGGTCACAGAGCCTGGACTGGCTCCTAGTAAATGCTGAGGAGAAACCTATGTTGTGGTCCATCTGGGTTCCAGTTACACTGGGAAGAAAAGGAAAGATATCCAGACAGCAATATATGATGGGCTGCTGGAAAAAAGAAAAAGGAAAGAGAACTTGAATGCCCAGCTGACGGGATGGTAACAAAGCAAAAGATCAGATGCATAAACACCCAGAATATTTCTAGAATAAAGATACTTGTACAGGAGAGTTGGAGTTCACCTGAACATAGGAGCCAGGTCACTGGTACATAAGGCACAAGAAAAGAAAATTTTAAAATGAAGAGGGGATTAGAAGAACACATGGTTAAAAAGTGTGGTATTGCTATGTCAAATGAAGACATGGAGATTCTGGGTCAAGTGAAGATGCTGAGAAGAATCAAAGAATGAAAAACAGACATGCTGCGAGTGCCAAGTAAACAGAGTGGCAATAAGAAATTCCAACAATACATGGAAATCTACAGAAAGAGGGGTGGACTGGATCACTAGAACATCGAATTGCATTCAAAAGCACTAAAAGTAGTCATGTAAGAAAAGGTAGGAAGGAAAAAAATCATGGGGTCACTAGTAGGCATCATCCCAGGATACAAATTCAGGGAGAAGACAGCTAATAACAAAGTAACATTATGTGCCACATAGCATTAAAAATAAAACTCCACCTCACCAGGCAGCAGAGGTCTGGAGTTTGGTGAGACAGAGAAGATTGAGTGCTGGAACCACCATGCATGGCCAGACTACAACAATGCTGACAGCAGCACACTAGCAAGATCAGCAAAAGGCACACCATAAGATTGATATGGGGGAGATTTCAACTCCTCCCAGACAGACTGAGTAAGCAGACTACAAAGCTGAGACCAAAGCACCAGATATCTGTCAAAGGTTGTTCCATGGAACTGCTGGTTAGGGAACCTGCATGAGGAACCATTGCCTCTGGCTTAGTCCAGAGCAGCAAGAATCATCTACTCATCTACTACTTCTGCAGCTGCAGAACCACTGTGCACCAGTGACCATGAGAGAGTTAAATTGAGCATCCCTACAGGAACAGTGAAACCCAAGGAATCTACTACTGACGTGCTTAACTTCAAAAAGTGTAACTACACAAAAATGAGAAAGCTTGTTAAAAGGAATCTCTAACAGACAGCTACCAGAAATAAAATCTGACTGGCAGCATCAAAGCTATTTAACAACAACCACATGGAAAGCACAGAAACAATATTCACCACCCATTCAGAAAGACTTGATAAGAGCAAAGGGACACCAGCAAGGCTCACTGCAGCTTTCTAGAGGCAAAAAGACATCCCCTTCAATAAGCCAGCACCAGGTCCAAATGTGGAAAACAGAAAGGACTGTAAACTCTGGTACTTCAAATGTAATAAGACAGGCCAGAAAGAACTGTTGGAACAGCTAGAAAATGGAATCAAATGAGTAATGATTCATTTCTTCAAACACATCAGAGGTAGGAGGTCTGCCAGAGTGTGAAGTGATGAATGATGATGAAGGTATAAGTGAAGACACAGAGAGCACAATGCCATCACACAGAAGTTTAACAAAATCTTTGGCTCTAGTGTGCACTGTGGAAAAATCTCGGGCTGTTCCCCTGCTGGAGTCCTTTGTGAGGGACTTGATAACTCTGAATCTGATAGGACTTTTCATGGAATAAGGTGACAAATGAACAGTCAGAAGTGGCTTGGGATCACTCCAGAGGTATAACCAAACTCAAAAAGCTTAATTACTAATGACCATATACAGCCTCTAAATTGGAGCTGCTTTGGTAGGTGACAATTGCAGTACGGCTTGAAAAGTCAGAGATTTGAGTAACTTAAGACTATATAACATTGATGACAGTTCTGGATAAATCAGGACAGATAAGATGAGATTTAGGAAACATCAACACAGCAAAAGAAAATCCCTTTCTACTGACTTCTTGGACTTATTAGGAAGGGTCAGACAAAAAGGTTCAGAAAAATGCAACAGGACTCATCATAGGTATAGAACAGTTTCCATAAAAAGACTATAACCCTTTGAGGATGGAAAAGATACTAGAAGTAGGAACATGATGGAAAGCTACAAAAGCATCTTGACCAGCAACAATTAGGATGCATTCAATAGCAGAAAAAAACTTCAAAACAGGAGAGAAACCGGTTCTGTAGTCACAGAAGTAGCAGGTATTTAGAACTCCTTGCCAAATTTATGTTTTGAAAGCTGAAAGTTTATGCGGGCTCAAACAAAGACTGGACAAGTTCACAAAAGAGATGTCCTCTGAGGGTTACCAGATTTATAGAGCCACATCTGTCTCAGGAAGCCCCTGAACTGAAAACAGCTGGAGGCTTGAAGAGTACTGGGGGAAGCACCACATCCTTGCTTCGTTCTGACTCTCCCCAAGGCATCCAATTAAAGCCTCCACTGGAGGCAGGATACACGGGGCTACACGAACCCTTGATCTGCCCTGATAAAGCCATGCCTGTGTTCTCACCTCTTTGCAAAAGACAGTCGAGTCCCCGGAAAAAACAATGAAACTTTTGGTCTGCAAGATACTAAGTAACAAATGTAAGCAACCTGAAGAACCAATAACACCCTGACTATCTGAGACTGCTCCATTTTCTTAAAAATTTTCCCAAGCAATCTGCTTTCAGACACTGGCTTAATAAAGGGCACCAGGCTCTTCTTCTGATCTTATATATCAGTTACTTATGCTAGAATTTTCCTCCATATCCTCCCAATCCAAACTGTTTTAGAAAAAACAACCAAACACCACCTCCTACAGTACAGCAATAATCATAATGCTACATGTATGTTTGCATGCTGTTCTCTTCAGTGCAGAGACTCATCACCACTGCCTTACCAGAACACTCCAGCTAATTCCTGTGGCTATTTAAATAAATAACAAACAACAACATGCAAATTAATCCTCCTGCATTTCTGATGGGGATCACAAGATACCGCTTATGGATGAATATTTATTAAACAGCATACAAAAAAAAAAAAAAAGCTTAATTAAAATTTCCCCAGAACAAAACAAATCTGAAGCCAATTACAATGCTTGGAGTGAATGACCCAAGCATCCTCTTTCTTCATAAAGTAAACCCTCCCTCCACTTCTCCCTTACACCCACAATTTTTGTGGCCACACAACGCAGGAGACGAGAATTTGGCAAACTTCATTGCGCCTGGGGTAGTGCAGACATTCTGGGGACAGATGAAAAGAGAACAGTCCTGAGTTTGAATCTATTTCTAGGCAAGCGCAGAAACTGTAATAATTATCTGACTTGCACAATATAAATAGCACTACTTTGGGAGAAGTATGACTGACCATCACTGATTACACCACTCTGAACACTAACAAAGAAAGGATGAGAATGAAAGGAACCAAAGTGGCAGCCAAAATGAAGAGATGGGGCAAATCCAATTAAACCTATAACTTAGCCCATTATCTTTAATTCTTGTTCGAATAAGGGATCTGGTGACAGGCATTCTTTTTCCAGGTAGTACCTTGATAGAAATGAAGTTTTAAGCAATGTTTGCGTGCACAATCCATGACTGATGTCAAAGAAGAAGGATCATTAGACAGCATTAGAGTCATAATAATTTTTTTAATGAAAATGTAACAGAACTAGTGTGTTAGCATAGGTACACTAATAATACCAGCAATATGCAGTTACTGCCCTTTTACACCATCCTGATGGCTACATCCAGTCAACAAAGGAAGAAGCTTTACATACCCCCCATTACAATAGGCTCTGCAAAGTCGCTCTGGGATCCACGCGAACACATCGGATACCATGACACGCTCACTACAGGGGAGGAGTTCTAGCTACATCCTTTCATCCCTGAAATCTACTGGGTGCCCAAAAAGTGAGGCATGATACTGGATATGCATTACCCTGCATGATACTGGTAGGAGGCAACAGCACAGTCTGGAAGCTGTGGACCACAGTGTCATGATACAAAAATCTGTGGGAAAGCAGGTCTGTCTGGCCTGATCAGCTTTAAGCCCAGCTTACAGGGAGAAGAAAAACTGAACTTCAGGGGCAGGGGTGCCACTCAGAAGAAAGAGTGGCACTACCTGGTTGAGTGACAAACTTTGCTGAGGAACAGTGAGACAGAATATTGTGTAACAAGTACCATCCTGAGTAATATAATCATCCGTAACATTCCACTTTCTTAGGACCTGTAACACTGTAATTACATAGAAATTAGAATGTAAAAATGTATAGTGAGGGGCATTCTCAAAAAAATAAAACTCTACCACCTAGTACTTTACACTAGGAGTAAAATAGCACATTTCTTCAGTTAAGAGAAGGTTACAGTATTTAATTATAATTGTTTCAATTTTACAGTGGCCAATTCAGTTATAACTATAATGAAAGATGTTACTTAGTTCCTATCAAACCTTCAAATAAAACACTTGAGATTTTTGAAACTACTTGTGCTTCAGTTTTAGATTTCCAAAGTCAGACCTCTGCCAAACCTTAAGTATTTTCCTCCAAACATTCAAACCATGCATTTCTCCATACGTCTCAATAGAAAGCTGTAATACAAAACAAACTCCCTGACTTTCACAGACTTAACAAAAAGATCTGGTTCATATCTAGAACTTTCAAATTCACATAAGCCCAGGTCATCATTGGTATGTTTAGCTGAATTAGACAAAGACAAGAAATATAATATGCTTATACAGCATAAGGAAATCCTCTGGAACATGTTCAGTGGAATACTCTGTCACAGTTAGGGCAGCATGGTCTCCTGTCTCAAATCAACATGTTCAACCCCAGCATGCTTGTGCATATACTCTTAATAAAGGCTAAAAATCCTTCTAACTGAATAACAAAAAAGAAAAAATCTAAAAGGAAACCAAGTACAAAGCTGGCAAGGCTATTAATCAGAGATAAACCTGAAATCCTGATGCTGTGGCATTTTATTCATACATTCTATTAAGTCTATTACTTCTTATCACTTAGCTTTGACATTTGACAATACATTGGTCACAGCGTTCACCTGTGTTACTGTCTTTCCTACACTTCTAGTCTTTATACCAAAGTATGAACTTTAAAATCTTATTAGTAGCCTTTAAAATATTAACACTGGGACTGATACTGGTCCACCCTGTGACCCAGAGCAAAGAAGCAAAGATAAAAAGCACGTTCCTATGTCACAGAACAATAATCTCATTCCAGAACTTGCAAGGTAGTGGATTTTGCAGAGTCATTAAATGCATGCCTATGTTGAAGACTGCAGTGCAGCACACAGATCTGCAAACTAGCTCAGATACTGGCAGGAACCTACACCAAAAGCTGTGCTCAGCTAATTTGCCATGCTCCATAGAGGGGTGAATTAGGTTAAGGGGAGATCCACACTCTTGTAGCCAGACTGCTTCTTGTACACAAGCCAGCTCATTTAAAAAGGTAGCTCAACCATCTTCACAAGATGCTGCAGTCTGCAATGCAGTCATCCCCAGTACTACAGAAAGGACAGGACTTACCCACATGCCTGGAATCCCCTTTTCCAGAAAGTACATGGCATCACAATTACACCACTTGTCAGTGCAAGGTTTATGGCATCACATATGTAACCATCCTAAGGTGCTCTCTGTACACTGCCTTTTACTGTAGCTCAAATCAAAGTAGCATGAGCTAACCAATTATTAATACAGTCAATTTTCCTCCCCTAAAAAAGCCCCAAACAACCTACAAAAAAAAAAAAGTATAAAAAATTTACTAAGATTACATGATTAAGGAACTCTCCAGTCAGAAAATACAGATGTTAAAGTTCCAAAAGCAACATTCACTGAGCCATGTTACACATACACAGCACCTTCTCTCTGATTTATGTTGTCAAAGGCATTTCATAAAATACAGAGGATGTGAAATGTGCCTTAGTTAATGTGGCTGCTAGAATCTTATCATTTATGTTTTCTGACTTCTTAGCTGTGCAACCTTCACATCTTATTAACATAGTTTTTTGCATAGACTGTAGTATGGAATAGTACTTATGTTTTATGTATTGACATATTTTTGATGTACTGAGATTTTGAATAAGTTTCCTATTATTCATGATGAGAGCCAAATAAATAAAGACTACTACCACAAAATAGTCAATCATGTATACAGAAAAGCAGTATCTCTCCTTTCAAAAAAGGACACTTTGATTCCCCTGTCAGAAATTGATGAAAACTACCTCTGCTGTAAATGCTGAATCTATGCCAATATCACAACCACCCCCCACTCCCACCTTCCCTTAAAAACAACAAACAAACAAACAAAAATATTTGCATGTTTCAGATGAGCTAGAATTAGTTTCAAGGGAGAGGTAAACAGCTGAGTATAGAAAGAAAAGGAAGAAACTTTTCCTACAACAGTATTGATTGGCACAGCGCATTACAGCTTGAACTAATGCAACATTTGGTCCATTCTGCAAGTGAGGGATGAAAATATGATACTCTCCAGTAAGAGATTTCCACTTTGCTGTATCTATGCTCTCAGACTGACACTATAGATAAAACCAAAAATTTGCAATAGCGGTGTTTTTAGAAGAGCTATTTTGATATATTGCACTACAAATTGAGAGAAATCATAGTGCCTACACACACACACACACACTCAAGTGATGACTCAGGTAAGATATCTATTCTTATACTCAGGCTTCCTTCCTTTTTTTTAAGTAATCAAAAGAATTAAAAGGGATCATGTAGTCTGCTTAAGTAACAGACTTCCACTTTACAAACCAACAAAAGGAAAAGCACATCAGAACTGTCACAACCTCATCTCTGTGGTGATTCTAATGATTGGGGCTTCAGTAGCAAACTTGTAGGAAACTTCACCTCTTGCTGCATGGGTGGCATGAAATTCACCTACGAAATGCCAGCCATTACAGCAAAATGCCTATATTTAACTGATTTTTAATCACATAACAATTTATTACAGGCCACTCCTTGAGCATCCATGAATGAAATAAACAGGTATCTTTGATCCCCAAATCTTCTAGTTGCCATTTATTTTCCAGGAAATTTGTAACAACTTTAACCACTGTTTCTCAAATGGTGAATAAAATAAAATATAGTTAAAAAAATATAGAGAAACACATTTCTTCAGACAAATTCTGCAATGCCATTCAAACCTTCTAAAGCAGGGAGCACAAATGAGAGGTATGGGTTGAGTTTGAATAGCAGGTAATCCAGCTGCATGAGTAATCCTCCAATTTTATGCCTTTATACACAGAGAGACACCTAACACTTAACTACTGAGACTGAAAAATCCCTCAGTAAAATAACTTTCACTCTACATTTCTTCTGGCACATAGTCTTGGTAGGAGGAAAAATTGCAAACATTCTTTAATCTCAACAGTGAGAAAAGGCAGAATGTGCACACACCCTGTTTATCATTGCTTGCCTGGCATCTTGCACATCCTTGAGTTTTCTTTCTTTCTTCCAGTCTTTTGAGAGAAAAGGGTGATTTTTAATTAATTCATGTTCCCCTCCAAAGATATCAATCTTGATGAATACTGTCTTTACCATTCCTAAACTCAATGGCTTTCAGAACTAAATCATTTGATCATTCAGAGCCCTTCACTGTATCTCTTAAAACAGCAGGAGAAGAATATAAAAGATCTTCCACAGGGAGCAATGCCATGCACTCTTAAGTAAGCTAAGCCTTTCTCTTCTTTCCACCTAAAATTGTCCAGTTCCATCACAGGGCTTCATAGACCTTTACAGTGCACACCCTCCTTTCCTGACAGCTGCTTTCCTTCTTTTATTGCTATCCTGCACCTGTGGAGGAACAACCCCAGGCACCAATATATGGTAGAGGCTACCCAGCTGGAAACACCCTGGCAGAGAAGGACCTGGAGGTCCTGGCGGATGCCAAGTTGAACACGAGCCAGCAATGTGCCCTTCCCATGAAAAGAGCTATCCTGGGCTGCATTAGCCAAAGTACTGACAGCAGGTAAAGGGAGGTGCTTCTGCTCTACTCTGGAGGACTGTGTCCAGATCTGGGCTCCCCAGTATAAGGGAGACATGGACATATTGGAGAGACTTCAACAAAGGGCCACAAAGATGATTAAGGGGTTCATGCATCTGTCCTATGAGGAAAGGGTAAGGGAGCTGGGACTGTTCAGCTTGGAGAAGAGAGGGCTCAGGGAGACAGAATAGCAGCCTGCCAGTAAAGGGACTGTGAAAGAGAGCTGCAGAGCGCTTTTGTACAACAGCATGTAGTGACAGAACAACAGGGCACGGCTTCAAACTGAAAGAAGGCAGGTTTAGATTCGGTGTTAGGAAGGAATTCTTTACTGTGAGGCTGATGAAGCNGCACTCTTAAGTAAGCTAAGCCTTTCTCTTCTTTCCACCTAAAATTGTCCAGTTCCATCACAGGGCTTCATAGACCTTTACAGTGCACACCCTCCTTTCCTGACAGCTGCTTTCCTTCTTTTATTGCTATCCTGCACCTGTGGAGGAACAACCCCAGGCACCAATATATGGTAGAGGCTACCCAGCTGGAAACACCCTGGCAGAGAAGGACCTGGAGGTCCTGGCGGATGCCAAGTTGAACACGAGCCAGCAATGTGCCCTTCCCATGAAAAGAGCTATCCTGGGCTGCATTAGCCAAAGTACTGACAGCAGGTAAAGGGAGGTGCTTCTGCTCTACTCTGGAGGACTGTGTCCAGATCTGGGCTCCCCAGTATAAGGGAGACATGGACATATTGGAGAGACTTCAACAAAGGGCCACACAGATGATTAAGGGGTTCATGCATCTGTCCTATGAGGAAAGGGTAAGGGAGCTGGGACTGTTCAGCTTGGAGAAGAGAGGGCTCAGGGAGACAGAATAGCAGCCTGCCAGTAAAGGGACTGTGAAAGAGAGCTGCAGAGCGCTTTTGTACAACAGCATGTAGTGACAGAACAACAGGGCACGGCTTCAAACTGAAAGAAGGCAGGTTTAGATTCGGTGTTAGGAAGGAATTCTTTACTGTGAGGCTGATGAAGCACTAGAACAGGTTGCCCAGAGAAGTTGTGGATGCTTCCTCCCAGGAAGTGTTCAAGACCAGGTTGGATGGGGCTTTGAGCAACCTGGCCTAGTGGAAGGTGTCCCTGCCCATGGCAGGGTGGTTGGAATTTGACGATCTTTAAAGTCCCTTCTGACCCAGACCATTGTATGATTCTATACTTGAGTTTAGTAGTGTCTTAGTACAAAGTTATCTGCCAAGGGGTGCACCCAATTTCTGTCTTTAACAGAGAACCCCTCTGGTTTTGGCCCAGACACCTTTGACAAGGTCACCACTTTTGAGTTAACCCCCACTAACAGCAGACCAGCAAGTCATCTTCTGTTCTGGTCCTTCATTGTGTTAAGGAATATCACACTTTTAATCAAGAAAAACTTGCAGTGAACATGGAATGACAGAACAGATTCACAGGTCCTCGTGCTCCCATTATGGATTTGAATCCCCAAGTAGTGTCCACAGCATAGGAGGTCAGTCAACACACAAAGGAAAACGGATGACTTCCCCTATCTATCCTTTAGGTTCAGCAATATCTGTGATAAATCTAGTCATTTGTAAAGTCCAAATTCTTCTAGTTTCTTCTGTTATAGTAGGATCAAAATAATACTTTTCATCTGGACACTAAAAATTCCTCACAGCAAGGAATCCTGAGGCAAAGAGAATGATTGGCTGAACAAACAGTAGGAAAATTTGATTACATCTTTAGCCATCCAGGATAATTTATTATCCTGCAGCATAGCATTAACTGCCTAAGATCAGGATCCCATTCCTGTGGCACATTTCCTCAATATTCTTTCGGGGATACTTACGTTGACTTCGAAAAACAAGGAATACAGAGCAACTCCTATCAGAAACCCTTCTTCCTCAGATGCATTTGACCAAAATGCACCACCAATAAAACTAAAACCAACCAACCAAAACAATTTAAAAAAAGGGAAGATGTAAATCTTTTCTGAGATGGCTTTTCTTTCCCTTCCCCTACTGGGGACAGATAAAAACCAAGTCAGCCTCTTACATAGGAGTACTTAGATAATAGCTGTGATTTCAAATATTCCTGCAAGTATTTTTAAAAGAAAACTTTCAAATCATTCCTTGTAGTTGCAGAGTTCAGATATTTGATTTATTCCATTTCTATTATTTAATTTGACCTATTACTTAGCACTGGAAAACATCAAAAGAACCCTGACAGAAACATCAAAGACATCTATCTTATAAATTCATAGCTGAAAATATATAGCACATCATAGTTTTTTAAATAATTACAGTTTTATTATACTCAAAATAAGATGATTATTGTAAATTATTCCTCATATCACTTACCACAAGTAAGTTTTAGAAGCATCTGCTAAATGTAAGTATCTGGATACAGTTAATCCAATTCATGTAACATTATACTCAAAATGGAACAAAAAACCAAATGAGAACCTTAAAAGCCCTAGCATCACTTATCAAAAACTAGCTGTTTTGCTTAATTGAAAATAGCCCCCTTAAAAACCTATGAAAAATCAACCACCAAATTCATACACTCATTCTACCAAACCACTAGAATTTGTTTAAATTAATATTGCTACTAAATTTAACTCAAACGTTGTGCTCCATCTGTTAATGTTCATAATACCTACTACTCTTTCATAGTATCCAAGCATCTCCAGTGTGTCCACACATGCTCCTTCTTGAAAACTCAAGGCCCCTTCCCCCAAATCTGGTTGTTCTGGGCTATTACCTGAACACCTATTTTGTTTAAACATTCACAAAACAAATTCCTACATTCACAGGAAAATGTTTCCTTCTCATTTATGTCCAGACTGAAGTAATATCTATCTGTACACAAAATTAACACGCAAGTGTATAATTGTAGTGTTATGCTCAAGTGCCCCAATTATGCACTTTGAAACACTTTAAAGGATCCATCAGGAAGGAACGTTCAATACCTCCAAACTGTAAAGTCTTGAGGAGTGTCTTTTGACAAGACAGCTGCATTATGGAGAAATCTTTCAGCTAAAAACAAAGAAAGCAATCGGCTTCGGGCTTTTTTTCCCTCCAGGACACTCAGGCTGTAAAGAATGGTGGGACCTATCTGGTGCAGTGCATTTTGCCACAACTGAGACAAGCAGGAAACAGAATAGTTTGGTTTGCTTTTGTGTAATACGTCCCAGTTAAGCACAAGAGGCCCAGCCTCCAGATTGTTCAGAAAGGTGATTAAGGAAAGGTGATTAAGAATGTTTGCAACAGACAAGTGAGGACCCTACACCTTCCTCACTTCAGCCCCAAGTCAACTGCAGCTCCCCACACACGCTTGGTGAACACTCATTCTCTGCCTTCTCACTTCTCCTTCCAAAATACTTTTAAGAAGCAGTTTGTTTAAAAGGGGAGTGCAGGAGGTGACTGTCAACAGTTTTTTGTTACATAAATAAACTTCTCTGCACATGTGGTAGAGAAGGGAAATCTATGTTAGCCCATCTGACTTTGCACTGAAATGGGTCACAGGTGTTCACACAATGCATTATACTCTTTCACACAGACTGGTGATAAACTTGCTATATCCTTCATGTTACAGTTTACTAGAACCACCGGTGGTGTTCGTGGCAGGGGCTAAGCGGGGGGATGTCCCAGCGAACACAAGAGAAGGTAAGGAGACAAACTTGTTTCACGTGACAAACACGTACCAAATTCTTAATAAATAATAGGTGAGGAAATCAGGAGTGGTAAAAACAATGCAAGAAGAAGGTAAACAATTCATTATATTAAAAACATACTAAGAAAAGGGTTTCAGGCTGACTCAAAGATAGTTAAGTAGTAAGGCCATGTTAGCAGAAGTTTTCCTTACAGTGAGAAAATGCAATGCTCTGTGCAACTCATATGGGATTTAGCATCAAGTGTCAGGGGCATGTAGTCACTGTTTGTTGGCCACCAGCAAAGAGATAAGATGAGCCTATCTGTGAGCTCAAAGAGCAATCACAGGTACCAGGCCAAGTGAGACAAAATTCCAGCTGCTGTTGCAGTTCTTTAGCAGGGCCAACAGAACGCTAAGTTCTTCCAAGGGTGACGGAAAATTACACATTTTCAGGAAGGTGCCATTCAGAGCTGTTCTAGAAAAAACACGCTATGCACAAATGCTCCCAAGCTCCTCATCCGATGCACTGTGTGGGCTCCTGTCTCACAGCTGCCCAGTGGCCACCTCTGCACGCTGAGGAGCTGCAGAAAGAAGACATCTCCTGACAGTAGGCACCATGAAAGACACGAAACACACAGTCCGGGTTGATCGTGTTTCGGATAACGCTCCAGAGGCAAAAGCGCCAACACAACTGGTCTACAGCTGCAAACTGATCTGTCAGCTGCCACAGAAGCCCCACCACTTCACCCAACCTGTCAGTTCTCCCTGACTCTCTACCAAGGGTTCTGCCACACTCAAATAGCAGAAAGATAACTGGCAGCCTTCTGCTGGCTTAGCACACCAAAACAATTCAGCATGGTCAGATGAACCCAGCAGTGACAAGAGGGAAGTGGCACTACAGGAAACAACTGGGTTGGCTTGGGCTGCTTTTGAACTGCAGATTCTTTGGTTTTGGTTTTCCATGGCTCTCCTCATCTTGTGAATCCAAATCCACCATTCTCACTTCTCAAAAAAGTACCCCATGTGCAGAGTAACCAACTTCCAGCTCTCCAAGCAGAGCCCTTCTACAGGAGAAGTGCCATGAGAAAGCTGCTCCACTACCACGTGAAGCTGCAAAAGAAGCCTCTCCTTGACTTTCAGGGAGGACACTGACTTTTCAGATCTCCTCAAACTCAAGACTGCCATAAAACTCAAATTCTGCCATAAAATTTAATCCACTTTAAGCAGAAAATAATTGCTGTTCTCACCTAGAGTGATATCCAAAGGAAAGCAGTGACAGAGGGAAGGGGACATACGCACAATTCTCTCTCCCTTTGTTGCAGGAAGCAAAAACAAGTATGTAATGCATTTCAGAGACATTCTCAGCATGAAAGTAAAGTGCAAGTGGGTAATGCCCATTTAGATTAGTTCTTGAATATTATTAGGGCAATGATCACTTATCTATGTTGGTAATTACGTATTTCAACCTCCTGTTTGGTTTGGTAAATCTTCCTCTGAGTACCAGTTGTACTCTAGTGGCTACAGCATTGTTCAGGCATGAGCTTCTATGATTAAACTAAACTTCTGATTTTGCAGTTGCATAACTATTTAAAATATTTCAAACAAAAGGTCAATATTTCTCAGAAGCTGTATATACCTTCCAGAGCACAGAGTTCACACGCCCTGAAGAACAGGCTTTTCAATTTTAAAACCAGGTATTTTCATTACTTAAATGGCTCTGAAGTATTTTTTTTTTATTTTTTTGAGAGTATAAAACTAGGGAGAAAAGCTTAGGAAGCAGCACTGTCTGCTTTGGAGGGAGTACTTACCCATCTGCCCTTCTGGCCAGAGGTTTAATAGATTTCTATTTTTATAAAGGACATAAGGGGAGGGGGTGGCTCCATCAGTTTCCTACAGAAACCCAGCTGCCAAACTGGATGTGCCAAAGGGGAATTTTAGGGAATTTTAAAGAGATAACCTCTGCTGAGACTGCAATGTCAGCTTTGTAACCTCATGACTGGAACATGTGCAATGAATGCTGGATTGGAAAAGCTGTGCTATGGGAGTTAGAAGAAAGAAAAGGAGAAAACAGGAACAGCACGAACAGGGATTATTACTCTGTGATGAGAAGAGGACTGGAGTTAAAAAACACTTTTAGCTCACTGTGAAAAAATACATCTATAGAGTAAGCTCACTTTGATTTGAGTATTTATTGATAACCTCCCTGCACTTCCCTTCTCCCAGCCCTAATATGGTCTCTGCATTTAATGCTGATGCTGTTGTTCCATTTAGCAGGTCACTTGCAGCATATTTTAAACAACACACGAATCCAAACTGACCTCTGGTTTAAATGTTCAGCACAGAAATTGCAGAGTAGGGGTTGAGCAGGGAAGAGGAACAAGGGAAGAACTGGAGCACTGCCAATTAAAAGCAAACAATAAATCAATAAATAAACAAAACATTAAATAATTGGTGCTTTTTTGATCTAGTCCTTCAGCTTCTACTCAGCTTTTCTTGCATGTCGAGACAAAACTAAACTAAATTCCCTTACTTTAAATTATCAAAACTTTTTTTAAAATTTATTTTACAGGAAATAGATAAAGAACTATGGCATGTACTGCTATTTACTCACCAAGATCAGAATGTTTGAAGAAATTTAGTATGCTAAAGAAGCTGTAAATCATTTGTGATTCTAAACTAAAATCAACATTCAAGACAGTAAGGAGGCTCAAAAACCCACACAAACAGAGTAGCCACAAATACCTTCAAAGGTCTATACAAATCTATTATTTGGGGATTAAAAAGGTGAAATTAGTGATTTGCATTCAGACAAGTAAATTCCTATACTAAATTACAGAAAAGGAAGTCTCTTATGGCTAGGACCCCATCACAAAACACTTTTGATGTCCACCTGTTTTCTGCTCCTCACATAGAGCAGTGTGCTTGCAGAACCATCCCTTTTATTACATTTAAAATAGATGAGAAAAGATGATGTCATCACATTTCACCTAGAAGAGAAGCAGTAATAAATACCCTTTTGCAGTGAAAGCAGGAGTACTTTATGATAAAATATAACAGCTCTTTAAAAAGAAACATTTCAAAGTAACAGGAATGTTACAACGGTAAAATAAATTAATAGGCTATGTTGTTAAAAACTATCTACAAATCTTTATAATCCTATTCTCTCAACAGCTTCGATATGTAGTGAAGTTCGTTAAATTATCAGTCTAAGAGACAAATCTGTCTTCAAACTTGAAAACATATATCCGTTTAGCCTAATATTTGGGAGTTTTAGAAATTTTTTTTTTTTCACATTTTGAGTTAGTGATGGGATTTGGGGACTGTTGCTTTCTTTTCTTGTAAGGGAAACTGTCAACTGAGTACCCTTAAAAAACCAGCTACAACATCACACCTTAAGGCACACGCTAATATATGCCATCTTTAACTAAATGTTAGTTTGTTTCACTAGTGTTTGTTCTTCTTTCTGGGCAGCACTTCCTCGAGGATCTGCTCCCTTGAGGAAACATAAGCTGCTTCAGTGCGGTGTATCTCAACATCGCTGCAGAAGAAAAGGCATGTAATCAAATAATTAGCAACCAGCGAAACCATTCTGTGCATCAGAAACAAAAACCCAGACAGGCATCTCTCTTTAAAAGCATTGCATCCTTTGTTGCCTCTAACTGATATGAAAATATTATTTCATCTTCAAGTCAAAAAGAAAACAACTTGTTACACTGCAAGTGGCTTTTCCATTGCCTTTCAGCAAGAAAAGCTTTGCCAAGTCAGAAGATTTTTGCTCTCTCAGAAAAAAGTATTTCTATGATGTACTGTAAATCTTTACCTCCCTCAATTGGGAGGTAGGTTTTTATGCCTTTCAAAATTTATTATGTCTGCTCAACTGTGCTTTCCTAAAGATCCCTTTCAGCTTCTATTCCAACTAGCAAGTGAAAATTCTCTCAAGCGCAGTAATGTAAAAGGAGTAGGAAAGAAATTCAGCACATGAACAGGGCAGACACGCAATGCAGTGCAGTGCTTTTGCTCTGCCCTACAAAGCACATTATGGCTCAATTCATGAAATACTCAAATTCAAAGTACTTGCTCTATCGGTCTTATAATTTATTAAATTTGATATCATAAATAAAACCATGAAGTCAGTCCCAGTTGAAAGGCTTGCATTTCCAAAGAAACCCTACAAACTCAGCAAAATCTTGAGCCTTTTCTATACCTCTTTCCTAACCACATCCTATTTATTTCCATTATGTGTGATTCAGGTTCCAACTCTACAAACTACTATTTAATACAATTACAATTACTACAATTTAGAATTTTAATCATAAGAGTAGTGCCACTGAGCTTAACAGGGCCAATGCCACTCACGTAAACAATGATGCACACGTCAACCTACTGAGCTGAGGAATTTATACCACAATATCCTTGGGGCAAGGAATATGGCTTTTCCTACGCTTCACAAAGCAGCACATAATTTTGCTGGAAAACAGGAAATAAAGATTTTGGTTTTACAGTTCTCCTATTACCAGCAAGCCCGAAGAGGAGAGCAGAGAACCCAGAAAAAGCTCTGCAACATGTCAGATTAAAAGGAACTCCTCAATCTTCCGTCTCATGATGGTAGTCAGAAAAGGTTCCATACGAGATATGATGAAAGAAAATCGTGATTAACTGGAAAACTAATCAGGAACCAACTTTTCCAGCTTCCATTCCTAGCTATCTTTTTCTACTTTTGTCTAAAGCAAAAGACTATACTACTTCTACTAAAAAAAGCCAAACACAAAACCAAAACCAGTTTCAACTACACTAACTATACTTCTCTTACATTTTTCCTGCAGTTAAGCTTATTCAGTAAGTAAAAAAGGGGAAAAAAATCACACACAGACGCACTATAAAATTCACTATCAGAGAAACAAACAATCATTAGCGTAGCAATGACTCTTTCTCTGGTATTTCAGTATATATACACTGCATTAGATATTCAACACTCTTTCCTGAATAGCAAATTCATCCTTCATGTGCACAAAGAGCAGTAAATTCTCTCATAAGAGTACAGGACAACCTTGATAATTTTAATTACTGGGAAGTTTGTCTTGGGTTTCTAAACACCATCAGTGACAAGGTACACAAAGCAACTAAGGCATACAGAAATGGAAGCCAAGGCTGTTTTAGCAAAATTATATCTTACTAATACATTAGAATTGCAGGGTTTGGTTTCATGGCCAAGTACAAGCAAGTGTATTTCACTGACTTTTGTAAGATGAATTGATTATTACCATGACATTTCAACCACACACAAAAGAGAAAGGTGACACTACAGCAGAAATGTGCTATCAGTTCAGCAGCAGTGATTTACACAAAGAGCTTTTCAAGTTTATACTAAGAGGGTTATTTCATGAGCTGAAAATAGTTTTATTCCCTTATGTCAAATAACATTTATGTATCTGTAATGTGCACCATACCATAAAAAGGGTGACATGAAGAAAAACATGACTTTTACAGACATGACTACCATCACACAATATTGCTTTATAAATAATGCTGAAGTAAACAAAATCTGCATATAAAAACATTTCTTATATTGATTGTTAAATACACTGACAGAACCAAACAGCAGCAAAATGTTGCTTATGGTAAAAAATCTCTGCTTTTATTTTAAAGATATAAACAAAGTATTTATTTTTGTAACCATCAAAGCAAGCAGCTGACTTTTGATTTTGCCTGTGAGGAGCACACGCCTGCAAATAAAGGAAGAGAGGAAAAAGAAAAACCCAGCATGGCAGAGGAGAAAAAGACACAAGCGAGGTTTCACACTATTGACAAGGCTTATAATCCAGAAATATCTGCCGTGTGAGCCAAGGCACGGCAACATAGCATTTAGGCACAGAGAGGAGAAATGCTTGTAAATTCCACTGGTCCAATGAGCAGAGACACAGTTTTCATAATTTTATCATTGTGCTCCACGGCTGAGCGGCTGTCAGGCCAATGGCAAAGCACAGGTTCCCATTTGAATGACATATGGGTTCACCCAACCAGAGAGATGTTAGAGCATTAAATACCACAAACAGACAGGACAAGAATACAAAAAGCCAAATTAGCGCTCGCGCAACGGCATGCTCAGGCAGGGACCTGCCTGCTCCAATGCAGCACCTCTGCCAGGTCCCCAGCATTGGGAAAACCGTGTCCTCCAGGTAACAGTCTCTCACCTCATAAAACTCAAAGACATGCTGAAAAATTATACTTCAAAGTGTGGTGGGAAAATAAGAAAATGTGTATTTTTAAAGCACTGGGAAATGTAGACTTAAGACATGTGGGGAGTAAGAACGGAGCAGGAATTATTCTTTCCCACAGTATTTCTAAAAAAGTGCCATGGAAAATACATTTTACCTTTGTGGAAAGCTGTTCTTCAGACAGAAGTGTTTAACATGTTATATAAACATGTTATGCAGTGAAATGTAAAACACAGGGGGATTTTCATCACATTTATTGCATTTGTTAGCCAAAATGTAGTAGTCTTGTAATCACCACCACTGCTGTAGTAAAACATTTCAGTAATATTAACAAAAAAGTGTTTTCAGACAGGCTTGTCAAAGGGGAAAGAGATTATATTTAACAACTTGGACCTAAACAAAATAACAAAACCAAGTAAAACCCGCAAAGAACTGCAGATGAGCATGCAAAAGGAGATCATGGGGCTGATTTCAACTAGCAATTCACCATGCCCTGAAATTTCTTTTATGAAAAAACCAAACCCAAGTCACATAAATCACCAAACACTACGTAGGACACAGCTGTCCCCTCCCTGTGCATTGTGATGGAGCAACATATGAACCACACAACACCACCAGTCCATAGGAGAGGTTCAGATTTCAGGGACCTGATGGAGTAATTGCATTAGCAATTTTCTATGCAAGTCAAGAAGTTCACCATGATGGCATATAATGAGCACCACCTTTGCACAGCAGGATTTGCAAAAGCAAAGGCAGAGAACAAGCTTTACTCAGGCTGCCTAAGAGACCCCGCCTGTACACAGGAAACTTCTCAGGTAAAGAGTGGGCATCTCCATCCCTGCCCCTCACCCTGTACCCAGTCAGCTGCAGCCTCCCCACAGCTCAAAACAACTTAAGGAAGTGGTAGAGATGGTGCCTTCATTGACTTTAAGGGAGTTTTTCTTCTCAGTCTTTCCCTGGTCTATTTTCACTCTGCAGATCTCTCTGGACATGGTCTCCTTAGATATATTTTATAATATCAGGATTCTCTTCTGTTCGTACTGTGTTTTTCCTGCTCTCATTTGTTTTACCCTTTCAGTGCTAATGCTATCATCTATGCAGAAGACTTGGGAAATTTCACTATGTTCTGCAACATTCTCCATCAACAAACCAAAAGGACTGGGAGGGAGGATTTTCTTTAGGCATACATTCAAAACAGTTGTTTAGATCAAGGGTACTGATTAATTACTGCAGCTCAAAAGTCACTGACAGTCTCTTCCCGACCAAGAGGAAGATCACTGCTGCAAGAGCAGCAATCCATAATAATCTTTATTACAAGTTAATTAATCACACACTGTTTATGTTTTAAGTGGTTGAATTCGTACTTTACCGACAAAAATAAATACTTTTTAGGACAATAGTGAATTGTTAGGAGAAACAACAACAAAGCCGTTTCTTTCCTTAAAAATTCCAGCACTACATCACTATCTCTACAATATCTCCACATATTTCCCATGGTAGATCCCAGAAAACTGTTTACAGGTTAAACTTGCCCCAAAGTTTATCCCAGTGGTATCTTTTTACTTCTGAATTTGTTTCACCTGAGAACTTCATATTCCAGCGTAACTTTCAACTAGTTTCATCAGCACAACATGCAACTATTATCTCCTCATCATCTTTTTTTTTTTGTAGTTAATTACTAAGAACTAATTTCAGGACTATATACACCAAGATACTGAAAGAAACCCTGTCTGACACAGGAAAAACCCCAAATTCAGTTAAATATCTCCTAATTGTTCTCCATATAAGCAAGCTGTATGCCACCAGAAAGAATAAGATGAAGAGCAAAAAAAATCAAACACTAGGAAATGTACTCCTTACTTATTTTAACATCTAACAGTAGAAAATTGTTTCAAAGCTCCCCATAACATACACACACAGAACAGTGCTGGCAAAACACAAGAAAAGTGTTTTGAAGCAGAATTGTCACTGATGTTCTCCTTAAAATACTATCTTAGAGAGAGACTCTCATACCCTCTAGGCTAATCCATTCCCATGCTCTGTGCTGGAAGATGATACTCATATTAAAAGATCCATCAAAGACCGCCCTACCTCAGACAAGGAAAAAGAAGTCAGCACAGCTAATGGGAGAGAAATCTTCTGAGCCATAGGCAGAGCATCTCCCCCTCTCCCCCCTCGCCATTATCTCTCCCCACTCTACCATGCTGAGGGAAGTTGGCAAACTGAGACAGAATTCCCAATTCAAAAAAGCAGAAGCTTTCAAAAAAGCTGAAGAAAGGGGACAGTACTGCTGAAGATTAATAGGATCTTCAGAGCTCAGCAAAGTGCAGGGCAGAGGGAGAAAAATAAAATTGATATCTATGACATTTCAAAATAAAGGAAATGTGAAAACCACTTTTTCCTTAGAAGCTGAAATTTTTAGTTATAAGGATGAATATTTTAGTGTCTAATATGGAGATGTGAAAGCTCCTGAGGGTTGGTTTAGGGTGTTTTGTTTTGTTTTGAATAAAATAAAGTACACTAGAGCATGGCAGAAATTATTAAAAGTGGTTTTTAACCAGGAAGTTTTCACTCAGAATGAAAGCATTATTACATATACACACCGAAAAAGAAGAAATTGAAGTCTGTCAAAAGAGAAAACTAAATTAAGTTACAAAATCTGAATATTTAGATTTAACTACAACTGCCAAGAACATACAAATTATAACTTGCAACTGGGAAAAAAAAAGTCAATTAAAAGAAAAACAGTATTCAGGATGGGGGGAGAAAATAAACTTTTCAAATTCTCACCACATATTTCTTTTGAAACTGATTTTCTTTTGAGGATACTTTAACTATGAAAAAAAATTCATCATTCAGTAGAAAAGTACACTCGCTACATTTTCCAACAGCTTACAGGAACCAAACAAACGCCCTGCAGTACACCATCCTACTTTGGTAACGTGGAAATTAACATGCACTTAATGTAGATAGAATTTATATGGACTTGCAACAGACTTACACAGAACAAAGATAAGCATACCGAGTTAACATTTATACATTGTGTTACAGTCTGCTTAATGTAGTGTTCATGTAAACCTGCAGGCAGACACACACACTAAACTAAGTCACAGTGGAACACGACTTTCTTGAAGGCTAAAGTAATTTTAACATGAAAAATGCTGTACCCATCTGCAGAGCTCCAGGACACTAACAGGCCTTTTCTAACTCCATTTCTCTAGAACATAAGCAACTTGACATCAATAAAATGAACAAATCATTCTCACAAAGTTAATGAAAATGGAGTTATGATACTAAATCTACTGGTATCCTCTCTTAAAATTGCTCTGAAACCAAAAGCACCAAAGACTTAAACAATACTGATGAAAACATTTTCAACTCAGAAAGTAACACGGGCTTGATGGTCAATGTTCAGGCTGCACAGCTCAGGGGTTTTTCAAAGCTGAGATTTCAGCCAAATCCCAAGCTCCAAGGGGAATTAAGTCTTACAAGCTATTGCTTTTCCCACCCAGATGCAGCAAAGCCCTTGCATGAATGTCACCTGAACTCCCAGCCAAACAAGACTACAGAAGATATGGCTCATCAAACACTTACCAATGCAAACTTCAAACAGGAGACTTTCTAAGCTGTAAGGACTAAGTCCTAAGTATCCAACAGTTCACATCCATTCTACCCCCTGACCCAAGCTGTATGGAAATGGTAAGAGCTCCACCACCACTATGAGCAGCTGTCCTCATCTTTCATCTAACTGAAAGAAGACACAAAAAAAGTCATGCCTAAATTCATTCCATCTTCAGTGCCTTTTCAACTGATGACCAAGTAGTACTTAATAGAGTGACAAAAAGACAGCAATGGGAGAGGGAATGGACAGAGGGAAGCACATTAACAAGGTAACAATGACCATCCTTCAAACAAATTTTTTTCCTTTCAGTAATAAAGCTGTTTCTAGATTTAGGGCATATTAAGAAAAATACTCTGTATTTCTGCTTTCAGAGCCAATGAGATAAATACCAAAGTCCTGCAGGAAGACAGGTAAGTCTTAGGCAACCACCCAGAAGGAAGAAGGTTTCAGGTATTAAGATGTAAAATTGCACTAAAAATACAGGCTAGGCAGAAAGCTAATGATGGTTTGATAAACCTTATTAAAAACCCCACATGGATAGATGGCAGTCAGTGCCTATTATTGCAAGGCTTGGATAGGATTACTTTAATTAATGTTCTACCTAAACTCTTACTTCAATAGCTACTAATTACCATTAAGAACTACCAGCTATATCCGCAGATTAAACATTTCTCCCCACCCCAAAGACCCAATTTTAGAAGTTGCTTCTACGACAAATTGTTTGTTATATTGTTTATGGTGCCATAGCAACCTCTACATTCTTTTAAATTTGTGGTACGATCCTTTGATGTAGGTCCTTAAAAAAACTTGTTGAACAGATACTCACAAAACAAATGCCTCTCTACTCTATGCTGGAAGTGTGAAAAAATGTCAATATACTACATAACTTTAAAGCAAAATTAGAGGATTCCCAGTATTTGATGCAATCTTCAGATTGACTTAAATCCTGTAGCTTTCTCTTTCCTTCTGAATGCACCTATGAATAGAGAAATAAGAAAGACCTTGCCTTGAAGATGCAATTTTTTGTAGATTGATGTATTCTCTTTTAAAGGGATATAATTTTACAATCCCTCACAGGTGAGATAGTGGGTTTAATATCTAAAGGAAAGTACATATTTGTCTTTATGTCAATCTGCATGAAAGAAAAATCACTGGTAAAGTAGCAATAAAATAGATGCACTGCAAGGATCCATCTACATTCCTATTTTGTGGCTCAGATTTGACATATTATTTGCCATACTCAGAAATGTAGTATTTCTGCATGCACACACATTAATCTTGACAAAAAGATCTTACTTCAGTCATGCTGATCCTATTTTAAAATTTATTTAATACTCTGTTATAAAAGGCAAATACTATTTTATAATTGAAAAGGACACCACAATTGAGAAATATCCTTGATTAAAAACACTGAGCAGTTAAAATAAAAATTCTATAAAAATCAATAGAAGAAGACAGCTATGTACAGATTTGGAGAAACTAATAAACAAATTGCAAGAAGAACAAAAGCCTTACCAGTTTCATACACACACACATAAAAACTCTATCCTATTTTTCCCCACAGTATTGTGAATTTAATAGAACCTATGCTACATATATGTGAGATGCTGTATTTAAGAATTCTTGTATCTCTCTATAGATATCCACAACTTTCAGTAAACAATTATAGGCTTACAGTTTGAATTAAAAAAGGAACAATTCTAGTAGAGAATATATTTGAAAAAGAAATTTAGTCTCTTCTCCTGCATGACAGAACCTCCCTTTATATTTCTCAACTGTGGAACTGCATGAGAGCATAATGGTTTTAGTATAGCCAAAACAATAGCCTTATACAAGTAAGAAACCACAAAGAACAAAAAAATAAATGTAAAACCATTCTAACTCTGTATAGCAATTATGATTTAAAAGTGACTATTAGCACAGCTACAATACTTCAGACAAAATTTTTAACAACATTTGCTTTCTCCATCTGTCTTTTTTTAAGTTTATTTCAGCAGTGAGTCAGATTTTGGACAACATTTGATGTGGTGCCATTTAAAAAGTAAGAGAAATAAGAAGAAGGAGATTTTATGAAATAAATTCTGCCAAAATCCAAGGCAGATCTGGAATATGACAACAAATTCATGTCAAATAACAGTCTGCCTGATGTTTAGATTGTTAAGATTATTAGGAAATGTGAAGAAAAAAGTAAGCTTTCCAAACAGTCTTAAGGAACTTAGATTCCAGTGTATGTAACATATTATGAGAAAATTAATAGATGCATGAATTAAATTAAAAGGTTCTGTGTTTGCCTAGTGCTGGTATACACAGAGGAGCAATCATATGCTGGTAGCAGATCCGTGTCATTAGAGTGACTTCTGCAATTCTTTTTCACCTACAAAAGCAACTACACATCTAAGACAGCAGCAAGAGGGCCAACTATCAGAGTCTTTTAGTCTTGTTATTCACTTTTGCTACCAGTGTTGTACAGGTTTTTCTCTAGCTGAGGAGAACAAAAACCATTTCAAACAGCTGGATGGAGCACACAGCATTTTAGTGAGTAGCTCTCTGGTGCAGAGAACAAGTTCATAAGGTAAGAGTGCATTGACAGCACATCTTAAAAAAAAAAAAAAATTTACTAACCCACTAGGAGTGCCAACCTAAACCACGCATTTCTATCATCCTTCTGAATAAATCTAGTTTGAGAAGTCAGACAAAGCATCTTGACAAAACTCTGTTCTGTAAAACTAGGAAAAAATAATGGAAACTTATCAATTCCTTTTAAACATTTATTAGGTCCAGAATAGGACTGTTGGGCAGAAGAGCACAAAGCATTGCCACACAGTTTTGGCAAACCCAGTTGCAGCCATCAAAGTGCCTTGTTCAATGACATGAGCCTTAATTAGCCAATTATGTCTTATTTTTAAGTTGTTCTGACTGTGGCAATGCAACAAAGCAAGCTGATCTACTGCCAAGTGACAGAGATTCACCTCCTCTCCATCCTCTCCAGACGCACTCCCTTACTTTTTTTTTTTGCATGGCTTCGGCACCAGCCTAGCCATGATCCGAGCCATTTTAGCGCACTGAACCCACAGAAAACTAAGCCTTCTCCCTTCCTTCCCAATAAAAATGACCCCAAAAGTCTCCCACCCATTCAGCAAAACACTGCTAAGCTTCACAAAAATTAGGAACATACTGGACTGACCCAAGGGAAAGCAGGAGATCCAACTGCAACCAACGTGCTGCAAGGAACAGAAAGCCACCCAAAATTAAGGAAACTGTTTCCCACAGTTGCCCAAGTCTGACTCAGATTTGTAACACCAGCTAAGCGCCATGTAACAGCAATGTGACTGATGCACACTGCATTTTGCATGACGCAAAGCGGAAAAAACATGAAGAGAATCTCAGAAGCGTAAAAAAAAAATCACTCTACCATCCAAGACGTTAAATACATACATACACATCTATACTTAACACAGACATCCTTATTGAATTTTGTTAGTAATTAGTCCTTCATCTGAAAACGCTTAAGTAACTCACAATGATGCATAAAATATATCAGTGAAGCTGACAGATATTATTACCTCAGTAGAGACTGTACATTAAACCTTTCGTTCAAATTCACGGCAGAGCAATGAAGCCCACTACCTACTCTCAACTCTTTGGAACAAACTCTCCCTATATTACATTTTGGCTGTTTGTAATTTCCTACCCATTTAGTGTGTGAAGTATTTTTTCCCCAATTCCTTTCTTCCAAATATGTTGTAACGCATCTAGCATACTGTAGATTTTAAACACTTGGGTAGTCAATGCACATATATAATCCCATTTTCAAAGTCATAACATGCCTTGAGGGATGGGAAAGGTGTTAGGAAAAATAAATAAGGCAGCAAGAGTTTTTGGTTCAGCCAACCAGCCTGAAGTTACATTTTTCTAAGTACTTGTATGTATTCTTAGCCACTTTTAAGAATGTATTAAAAGCATAGAAACAATAAAGAATTTGTAGGTTCTTCAGTGAGCCATGAAAACCTCTGCAGCTCCCTGGTGTACATGCAGAGAAGCAATGGGTGAAGAAGAAAGATGGTCACCTTCTTACTACTAACTGGATTTGGGTGTTCAGCCTCCTTAAGCTCTTGAGTAACAACTTACTTCAGTGGCTAAACCAACACCAATATTTAATAAACTCAGCAAATTTATAACAAAAGCTACCGAAACCACTTGCAAAGAAAAGCACAAAATTATCTCAAAGCTAGAGACTATGTAAATTATTTTTAAAACACTGTTATTAGGATATTGCCAGGACTCTTCAAACATAAAAGGCTAACATCTTATTTGTTCAATCTGCATAGTGCATGTCTATATAGTTACAAAACAAAAGACATTTTTAGTATTTTTTCCCTCAAGTTTTGTATTTCAATAATAGTTTTCTGAAAAACACAATTGTCTTATAAATGAAACATCTCCAGAACAACCCCAAAAACTTGCAGAAAACCAAGGGAGGAAGTGAGAAAGACAAGCCTAGATGTTTAAAATATTGCCATTACTAAGGGTATCAAGGTAAAAACTGAAGGGATGAATTGAAGATATGCTCAGTGCTCAAAGCATATTTCTGAAATACAAGATAACAATTTGTCTGAGAACATCTTCTCTTTATCTCCCTCTGAGGGTTGTAAGATTATTAATCTTCAGAGCACAAATCATGGCAAAACTACAATTCCCAATGTACCCTGCAGCCAATTCAATTACCTGAAGTACATGAGTACTTGCAAAGAGGAGGCAGGTAAGTTTTAAGAAAACATAAACCTAGTTCTGCTGTGCAGTTTCCAGCTTTCAGTGGCCAGACATGTATTTTTTCCCACACTCAGATACTCTTCTGGCAGAAAAAGAAGTAGGGAATTAATCAGTTGAGTGAAACGGAGTATTTTTGGTTTCCTGTGGAAGAACAAACTCAAGGTGATACTGCAAATACATAACAGCTTCTGGGATGAATTTTGGCAATGCCCGCTACACAACTCTGTATGGTACCAAATAACCTCAGAGCAAAAGGGTACATCACTAGGTTTCCACTGTCCTCAAAATGCTTCAGCTGACCAACAGAAAAAATGAAACACAAGCTCAAATAATGAAGTGGCACTGGCAAACAGGAACAAAACCCTCAGGCGTAGCTCAGACAACAGGATCAATCCAGGCCAAATGTTTGTTTCTCCTCTCGGAGTTTACAACTGCACCTGTGATCTTGCACTCTGGAATAGCTTTTTACAGAGAGGGAGAATGTCCTATCTACTGCCCTAAGAGAAAGCTTGCCCATGGCACACACATTCATCTGCAGTAAGGATGATGCCATCCCAGACAGGTGCATCCTTTCCAGGCCTGGAGTCACAGCTATCACACCAGGGGTTGATACCACATACTCTGGTTATGACTAACAGCCCAACTTCAGCTGAAGCATCTCTCCTGCATGGTTTTACAGGTTAAATGAGGAAAATAAAAGTGGGGTGGTTAAGGGGAAATGTTTTATCCCCGTGACATCCCCATGGTTTGGCTGAGCTTCATGACCTCAGCCATGCCCACTGTCTGGCTCCTCCATTCCACTATTAAAGCTCAGGTAACTCAAATGCTGTATCAAGGATGGAGCAGAGAGATGCCCACACTACATAAGCACAAGAGGCTCTGACAATACCAAACTGCCATCGAAGTCCCCACAGTGTCCACCGGTGCTAGAAAAGATCCACCCAGGTGTCAGTGAAAGCAAAGATCCCTCCAATCTACATCACAAGAATGCACAAACCACCAGGTAAAAGTAACTAATCACATTTACTGCATCGACTGCTTGCACAGAAAACTACTGTTAATGTCTAGAAAAGTGAAGAAGATGGACTGGGAAGCACGCAGGGGAACTAGCTGCCACACCACAGAGAGGACAAGGGAGTCCCACCCAGGAGGTGACCAACACCAGTTTGTCCCACCAGGGCCCCAGTGGGTCAAAACAAGCTTGGTAATAAACTCTACCTCCCAGAAGATTCAAACACTTGGAATCTGGTGCCTGTTCCAATACCCACCCCATTACCGTATTAACCACTGGGGAGGAGGCAGATGATATACACCAAATTTACTGCCTGCTACTGCAAAACCATTAATTTATCTTACAGCTATTTTACTGGCACAACCCCTGCTCTATAATGGCGCTCTTTTCCTGACTATGAGAAATTATTGGGCAGTTTGTGCTAACTGCTTTCCCGTCATGTTTCATCTCCAAACACCATCTTCTGTCAGTTTATTCCCATTCAACCCAAAGTGACTGTCAGCATGAATACAGATGATCTGTTCATTTTTATAATAGTCTAATTTTGAGAGCAGTTTCCACCTCCCCTACTCCTTGAACTTAAAAGGCCAATAAAGCCCAACAAAACAAAAATAAAAAAAAAAAACTAGGGAAAAGTGGAATCAAATAAATATCCACCAAAGCATAGGGAGATTAAATCTCAATATTATGGGAAATAAATTCTGTGTATGTCATTGATACATTCGTATTTTACTTTGCTTGAGAAAAGACAAGAAATGTGGAAAATAGAAAAGAAACCACCAAATGAAAGGGAAAAACACCCAACCAAGCCTAGAATCACCCTGCTCCTACATGTTTTATCTGCACACAAACATTTTGCACCATAAATAGGCAAATTCTGCATTCATATTCCAGCTTATTTCACTAATTTTAACATTTCACCAAAAGGAGAAGCCCTTCTTGAGGGGCTAAACCCTCCTCTCCTAGCACCCACAAAAGTGCATCTACAGTGGAAACACCTCAAAAAGCAGCAAAATCCAGTAAAGATTGGGAGGAGGAACAGTAGGGTTAAAAAGAAAATAAGGAATCCCTGGAAATGGTCCTGCACTGTAATTAAGTAACTTGATATCAAAGGTGCAAAAGCTAGAATGAAAATATTTCATGTGACAGCTCTTCACCTCAGTTATAGCATGCCCTATCTAAATAGCAGGAGAGCAGATGGTAATTTTCAAGCACATTTAGACTGGAATGCAAACGATACTTAAAAATAAATACATAAATAAACAAATAACACTATACATGGAATAAATAAAGTGAAGCCTGTGGAGGGGGAGAGAACATCTTACCAGGCTAGCCAATGTAGTTGGAAGAAAACAAACCACCACTGCACACACAAATTTACAGTCACACAAGCCCTTCCTCACATCTGACATTTACGATTTATTTTTCAGCTAAAACACCAACTTGTGGAGCAATACAAAGATGCACGAATTTGTCCTGGCAAAAGCTTTCAAAGTCCATTGGTATTAAATCTGCAGCCCACAAAGCTGTAAAACTCTGTCCTTTCAAATGAAGCAGCTTTTGAACACTTGTGAAAATTTCAAGTGAATAAGCAGACTGCATAAAATTTGTTCTAACACCCACCGCTACCTAGAGATTTATACAACATCAGACTCAAACTCCAAGTTACTTTAAAGATAACGAGAAATAAATAATTTTAATGTTAAGAAAGACTGGTTTCAAAACGCTGCTTGCTCCACAGATAATTCTGAATAGTCTTCCAACTGTCCAATCAAATAAATCAATATCTGGGATCACGGCAGAGGGGCATTTGTGAGGTATACATGCTCTGTATTTAACTGTCATGGTAAATCCCAGATTTAATTCATCACTACAGCTGACAGAGCCAAGTACAGCCAGTGCCATGACTAAGAGTGGTGCCTACTACTGTCCAGGAACCCATACCATCAGGATGCTTCTGGATATGGAGAGCTACATACCACCACATACATGGATCTGTATATATAATATATTTATGTATACGTGCATGTGTATAGTACATCCAAGACAGAATTTAACAAAAACTGGGACCAGATGGCAGAGAAAGGACAGAAACACAGTGAATTATTTTCAAACATCTACTATTCACCAGCATGCTTGGTGGCAGGGAATGCCCACACACACCTTTCCCAGCTCTCCTCAGCGATACAGTAGGCCAAGATGTTGTTCTGGTGGTTATCTTTTCTTTTTTGTTCTATTCTAAAAGGTGACAACCAATACCTGACAACTAAATGGAAACTGTTACAAATTTTATGTTTAAGTTGTTTAAGGAAAAAACACACCAGTTTGCCCACTTTTATGTATTTATTAGTGTTAATACAACTTCTGAACTGCTTTTACATGTACTGTTACAACAAGCTACATGTATACACAGCCCATTGCAGTATACTGATCTTTCAGTAGCATCCTACATCAGTAAACCATGGAAGAAAACATAAAACTAATTATGCCTGAATAAACCACTGAGCATGCTTACCTCAATAATCCTGATATTAATTATTCCAAAGCCCTGATGTTTCATGTAGAGCAACAGCACCTAAAATTTAGAGTTTTCCCTGCCTGCACAGCTACATATCCTATGTGTGCTCTCATCAGTTGAGGTCACTCACTGCAACATTCCTCTCGGTGCAGTCACACCAGCTTTGTACCCCACTGTCCTACGCTCCTGCTGATGCCTACTTGACTCCTTCCACTGGCCACGCTGTCCCTTGAGAATGTCTCTGTTGGTTTCTGCTTCCCCTACTCATACTCACTTTGGAAGGTCTTCCCCATCTAATCTCCAGACCTTCTCCTATGATGTAACCCAATTAAGTCTGAGCTGGCAAACAACACAGCAAACTCCACTACTCTTGAGAACAAATCTGGAGTCCCAGTGCCAGAGGGCAGCAGTTTCTCATTATGAAAATATGGCACACTTGACATCAACTGAGACAGAAAAGGTTNGGGGGGGGAAGTAAGATCAAATTAAGTGCCGAGATAAAAGCAATTAATTGCTGCATCTACAGCACAAGTGTTTCCACCTGATGTGCAAGAGCAGATTTGTTCAAAGCAAGTTAGAACACCAGCACACTGAAAACTCTGATTTTACTCACATGTTTTGCAAGAACACCATTTTTGCTCAATAAACATTATTTGGATAAAGCACTACTAATATGCAGCACAGGTAGATATTTTCTCATTTATTTGCACATATCATGCATTTTGTAATAAATTAGCATAGCAGTTCAGCAGCAGAGTCAAATTTTGCACTCAAGGATCCTAATTACAAGGATTCTTTCTATATCCTAATTCTAAAGTGTTATCTCATTTGCTCATTAGTATGTAATATACATGCATTCTTAAAAGCACAACCGAATACAACTGAATACAACTGAAATTACCATAAATATATAACTACAGTTACATTTTTATCAAGTTTACCAAAATCTGAAAGAAAACTGAACTATTAAATGCAAAACTTGCACATAAAATTCTCATAAATAGAGTCTTGAGTTTAACCTATTCTCCAAAATACCCCCAAAATGTCTAAAGTAAAGACTTATATTTTTTCATAAGAATTGGGAATAACTGTTCATTGTCTAGAAGAATGATAAGTTGAAAAGTAACTTGAGTGCATTGTAACACAGTTTCCAGATATTAAAAAAATATAAAGCCATTTCTTAACTATTAAGAGAGCCAGACTAAATTTATATGATCAAGCCTCAATTTAATCTACCGTATAGTTTCATGAATTTGTTAGATTTGCTGCCTTGTGGTCAATTTTGGAAAGTAAAGTGTTCATCAATTGGTATTAAGACCCTTACTCCCAAAGCATGCCAAGGCAGACAAGAACAGATACACAGCACTGTGCTTAGTATGGGTACACTTGCACACGTTTTCACAAGGAAACTAGTAAGGTAGTCTTTGCTTTATTTGCATGTTTTTGATTTCAAAAGCCTGAGAATCAACATGACGGTTAACCAACATTTAGCAAGTGCAGAAATCATTCTCCAGAGGTGTCTCATGCAAAGTCCACACCCAACCTCCCTTCCTTGGAGAAACTCTCAGTAAGCTCCAGTGGGATATAAACAGCTAAAAGTAAAAATGGGTTTAAATGGGCTTTACAGAGTTGAACAAAGTCAAATTCAGGTGACAAACTTTTGTGTCCCATTCAGTGAGTGTCCTGTTCAGAAGTCCTCCCTATCAGCACTTCTCACAGCCAAGTTTGCCTCTGCTGTTGAGACCACGGCAGCCCATAGGCTGGCCTGCCAGCTTGCTGCCCTCTCAAAATAAGATTTCTTTTCTGCAGGATGCAGGTGCAATTCTGCCCATGATTCCAAGTGAGACACAAAATACCATTTCTGTGTCTTCTGAACTCTTACAGTTTTCATATGGTATTTCAGAAGAAGTAAGAATACCTTCCATCTCCAGAAGGTGTTTTCACACCTCCTACATGCATTTTAAGTTACATGCCTGATGGCAAACATCTTGCGCCCAGAGAACCCACCTCCACAAAAAGCACTCACTTTTTACAAAATTAGGAACCAGAGCACGTCAGTTTTTTAGTAATTTAAGTTTCTGGTTTCTGAAGGCATAACAATGTGGTGTAGGTTTAATAAACTGACCACACTGTTGGAACATATGATTCGCTACAGAAAGAAAAACAAGTGCTCTGATTGCAATATGGCAGAAGGAAAGTGATTTCACATTGATGTCACTCAATACTTTAAAGACCACGTTAATTTTCACATCGCTTGGGGTTATTTTGATTGTTTGAGTTACCTGAAGGGCACAGCAAGCCTTACACCACACTTGCACATGGCTGTAGTTCTCCAGTGAATGGGCCTTCCTTGTCTGTGAAAGTATAGCCCATAGACACCTCGACGCTGGACTGAAAAATTCTTTAAAGCTCCTGTTCCATGTATTCGGTTATACACAGGTTCAGGCCAAGAGACCTGAATCACTTCTTTTAACCAAAAAGGTTATTCTGTTCTTTGGAACTTTTTACTATCAACTGCACTCTCCAGTTCATTATAGCCATCCTAACTCTGTATCTGAGCACCACCTCTATCAGCCATTTTAAAGGGACCAAAACCCAGATTCAGTTTGCCAGTATCACTTTCTTTTACCCAGCCAAATATCATATTAATGCTTTTAAACTGCAGGATTGCACAAGGAACTTGCACTCAACTGATTATCTACCATGACCTTCAAAGCTTTCTCTGTCACTGCTTTTCCAAAAGAAAGCAATATCCCGTAAGTGAGAACTACATTTTAGTTCATAGATCACAATGGATTTATTCAAATCAAAGTATTCTCTATAAGTCTGGTCTTATCTTCCTTTAAATTGGCAACAGGAAAATGTGGTGTGAGTCATGTATTTTCAACTTGTGTTGCTTTTTTTTTTTAATTATTATTTTAAAGGAAAGTTTAGTCTCACTGATTGGTAACTATTCTGTTTCAGTTTATTATTAGCTGTAGCTTTCACACTATGCTTGGCAAGTCTTTTTGCTAACCAGAAAAATGTATTTAATGTCCTCATGCACTTATTTAAGCAATTAGGCGCTTAAACAAATATTTATTCAGTCCTTAAGTTTAACATGCTTATTACATTATAAAAATGGCAAACAGACCATTTCTTTCTTACCAGATCATTTTTTAAATTCATAATTAGTGCTCATTTATAGCTGAAGGAATTTTACTCCTTTTAAAACAGGTCTTCATTAGTTAAAGAAACCACTTAAAAATAAACTTGATCCACATTCAAAATATTCTTCATAAACAAAACAAGAAATTGCTTCAAGAAGTGAAGCTTCTAGTTCTAAAATTCTGACAGCTGCTGGAAACAAGAACAGCAGGACAGCATTAACTTTTTCTTCAATTTTTTGTCTAGTAAAAAAACTTTTAAGCCATTCCAAGCATTATCTACAGAGAAAAAAGAATCTCTCCAACTGATTCAGCTTATGACATTCCCATCTTTTGTGCTGCTGTCCCTCTGAAAGCAGCAGACATGTCTGTGTATGTACCCAATATATCTATCAATCGATACGCATCTATGCTCATGGATTTTATATTGTTGCTTATTTGAGCTCAATTCTTTCTGCATCAACTTAATTAAATCAAGCTATGGTCCTTTCAACTAAAAAAATACTGATTTACTTCTGTGACTAGTTCTTCATCTGCTTTTGAATTCCTCAGTGTCAGATACAATGTTTTTCCAGACAAATTGCTGCCTGCATTTACATGCACAGTTTTTAACAGAAATTCCTAAGGGTTTCAATGCTTGCAGCAGGTTGTGTTCAGTCCCTGTACCCCCTTCTCTCCCCAGTGCAAGTAACATTCCTGAGGGACAGGTCATCTTGCTTTTACTTCATTTCAGTGGTACCTAGCAGACATTGGTTAATACCCTCACCTCCTGCATTCTCTGCCACAACAGCAGCTCACAAGCATTTCATATCATTTGCTTTTGAGTACTCAGCACTCAGTTATTCAGAAATACATAAGATCACTCTTGATATAGAGTATCATTTTCCTTCCCCTTGTATCCATTCAATTCTCTCTAAATAGGTTATAATAATTTACTTTAACATTCTAATCCTGTGAACCTTTCCATTAGATTTCAAGTAATACCAAGCAGACAAAATTTGTAATTGTAAATGAGAAATTTCAGCTTCTCTAGTTTATTATCCTGGCTGCCAGCATTAGAGTATAGGCAATTAAAGGAGGGTGTGTGGTGTGTGGGTGGGGATGTCCCTCCTGTCATGTTTTGTTGTTTGATCACTGCTGTCCACAAAAACCATGATTTCAATCTCGGTGTGTGCTTATATGTTTCTGAAATGTTACCCTCCACCCTCACTGCCCCAGCTCTGAGCCCTTCTGCTCACCCAAGCCAAAGTGACGTGGAAAAAAAAAAAAGCTTCTCTGCTTACCAGGGGGAGCTTAGTCTAAGAACATACTCCCTTCCCTTTGCAGACAATAACCAGCTTCTCGAAAACACCAACAACTGCACCAAATTATTGACCCTACCAGTGGGACACTTGCAGGATCTTTGTTTCTGTACTGCTTATAAGGAAGGAAGGCCTTTTGAGACAAACTGGATGAAGAGGCTTTTGAAAAGCTTCTGCCTCCTGGCAACTAGCACCAAAACCCTACCTTACTAATATGAATTCTTCCACCACAGCTGACTGACAGGACAGCCATATGCAGCTGGGGAAAGGGAATGGGAAAAGGAGAGGTGCTAGGTTTCTTGCTCTAAATGGAAAAAGTGGATTTTCTCCTACCTCATGGGATGTTCTGAGACTTCAGAACATCCCTTGGTCATCATCTTCTGGGAGTCTCTTCAGCATCAAAGGCACACTTTTCTTCTTTATGTCAGAAAAGGACTGTTTAGGTATATTTTCTGGTGGGTGGAACAATGCAAGCTTCAGAGCTCTCCAATCCCACAGCAGTCTGCATATTTCTGCTACCCTGAAATTTCTGAGATAGTAATTGTGTTCTCAACCAAAAAAAGAAACTACTGCTTTGATATGCAGTATGATTTCAGTTCTGAATCAGTGGTGCTGCAGAGTGTCCAAAGGTATGTCAAGTCCAGGCAAAGACACTAAAACACAGTAGCCAGCCACATTTTATCATCAGCTTTGTTCAGGAGAAAGAGTATCAACTTTTTTTTTAAGATTTGCATCTGTACACTTATTTTCACATGTCAAGTCTTTTCTTAATAGTTATCAAAACATACCTCCATCTAAATGACTGCTGTTTCAAGAGGTATTTTTTGTTAATAGAGGTCCAGATTTTTCCACAGCGCGACTGTCATTACATTGACTCGACTATCTCACAAGCAGAAGGGGAGGTTTTTGAGACAGATAAGCTCATAACCACTGCAGTTTCCTACTAAATAAATCCGTGCAGGGACAGGTTGCCACAGGAAGGGCTGGTAGCCTCGCTCCCCCACCCAAATGGGAAGCCTTTTGTGCCTCCAGTTGGAAAGTGCAGCGGTAAGCGCAAAACTGACATGAATAGCACAACCTTAGGCAAATTTCAGTAAACATCATGTAAGCCAGTGGGAGAGCTAATGGCCACTGGTGGCCTTCCTGAACACAAACAGGCAGACCCCCCAGCAATACGGTTTCCTCACCCAGTAGGGAGAGCAAGCAGAAGACTGACCAAGCATCCGTAACACCTTTATCCAGAATGAGGTTTCAGGCTTCCATTACTCACCTAATTTTCCACAAGTAAATATAGTGTAACGAACAAAATTAGCATAGCAATATGGACAAACATGCACACCTCTGCCTCAGCTGACAAGTATGTTTGCAAGGCTCATTTCACCTTCAACTAAACAGAGAAAGTCGCCCCGAGACAGCGAATCTTAAAGAAAAAAAAGACAAGAAAAATCCCTCAAGGCAACTGCACACAAATACACTGCTGTGTGTTGCTTGCTCCAATAAGCACTTACACTGACTTCAACCGTAGGAAAAATTATGGGACAAGAATGAATTCACATCCCTTCAAGGAGTCCTACAGTCCAATTCATTCTACATTTTTTGAACACAATTAGGATTTTCACAACATATCAGAACCTGATATCTGAATATCTCAATTTCCAAACCAAGATATTAACAGCATAGATTAAGAACTCCAGCACGTGTGCAAAAACAGGACTATGCTGTTTTCAACCACTGTTCAAATTTCGCCTGCAACCTCTTCCAAGAAAAAGAAAAGGCATCTTTTTTTCCAGGAAAACATTAAGTCTTAGTATTTTTACTGCATCTTTTAGGTGAACCATTCACAAAATTTGTTTCCCATTGTAATTTCACACACTCTACACCAGGTGGTTACTTGATGAACAGTACTAGTGAAAGCAACAAAAGGACAACAAATACTGCATTTCAAAAATGCATAGCATTAAAGACACGGAGATTTATGTAACATTCATTGCAAAAACATCTCCAGCGTAATCACAAAGTGTTAAAGCATTCCCAGTATTTCCCACTGCTACAGCTTTACTTTAAAGGGGGAGGAAAAAAAGGGGAAAAAAAATCTCTGACTCAAAATGGAAGTTCAGTAATTATTTACAGCCCAGTATGTAACTGGCAAAATGACTGGCAAAGTTCTCAGCACATCAGCTCAGACGTATGTAAGCAAAGCATTCCTTCCCCATGGTAGGCAGCCCCATGTCAAGTAGCTATGTGCTAGAACTTGTCCTGCGCTACCTGTTCAAAGAAAACTGTGCACGAATATTTCAAGCTCTGACAGATACCACTTTGTGCAAAAACATCCACAGGAGTATTACAAAAAAAGACAGCACTGATGTTTCAGCAACCTCTGTGTCAAGAAAGGTGCTCTCCTGCATTTTTATTGACACATAGGAAGCAGATGATCATTCCTTGTACAATCACTGCTAGCACTGCCAATACTGCTTTCCTACTAGTCCCAGGCTCCCTTCCCTGCCTTTTACCAAACTCTCATTTAAAATTTGCACCCACCTTTTTCAGAGAAATTACCATTTGATATTGCAAATAGAAATGCTGCATCTCTAAGATAGTAAAAAGTACCCAACAAAACCACAATGCAATAAGAAACCCTATCACTTGCACCATTTCATTACTACAAGATCAACACCAAATGCCAAAGTGTGCTCTCCTTTCTTTCAGCAAATATTTATTAAAATACTGAGATCACTTAAGTTTATTACCTGAAAGAATTCAGGACACAGCCATTCCTGCCTCTGCTACAAAGTGCAGTACATAATATCAGGTCCATGTATAAAAAATACTTTTCAAGTAAAAACATGTTTTCTCCACTAAGCACAACATCCACTAAGCACAACACTACACGTAATATAGATCTTTCCACATTCCTATAAACAGCAGTCCTACAACCACGTTAACTCTTTAACTCTTTTAAACTATTTCGTTTTGGTTTGGTTTTTTTGTTGGTTTTTTTTGTTTGTTTGGTTTGTTGTTGTTGTTGGTTTTTTTAAACCAGATATGCAGAAAACTGAAGTTTCTAAGTTCCTGCAAGCAGGTCTAAAGCAACTCCAGTAAAGACACCGCAACTCACACGTACACAGGGTTCTGGTATTTTGTCAAGTTTTTATTCTGCTTTACAAGATATTAATGTATGCCAAGAATAGGAGTGTATTTTTAGTCAGTTCTACATGTGAAAGACTAAAATGGGATGATAGAACACAAGAGAGAAAGAAGAAAGAAAAGCCTACACCTAATACACCCGAAGTATATCTGATCTTTTCCTGGATATTCTTCAGTTACTTTTTGTGGCTATGCTCCTCTTGTAAACCCTGGTGTTATAAGCCTAAAGGAATATTAAAAAACATTTTTCTTGTGATGTATAAAATCAAAGCAGAAAAGGCCAAATACCCCACACAATCTTGGCATTTACTGAATCTACTCTTCACAACTTGCTGCAAGACTGCAAATTTACTCAGGTCATAAAACAATCTTCAGTTTGAGAAGAATACATGGAGATTCTCACAGCATCACCTCAGAGGACTAAAAACCCACCTGCCTGCTCTCCAGCATCAGGTTGGATTTTTTGTGAACACGAGGTCTAAAGTATAATTTTCTGCAGGACTTAAGGTTCATTTTAGAAATAATCCTTTCCTCCCTAGAATAACTTTCCAAACATAAAGGGGCCATAAATCTACAATGTACACACTTCCCATACTTGCAGGGGGATATCTTTGTACCTCTGATTTTTCCTCAGTTTTGCCAACGAGTACTAAAATGAAACCAATGAAAAATACAAACCAGTCAATTTGCATCTGTCCTTTAAAACATTCTGCAGTACAGCAGAAGATTCAAAACATATGCCAATTTTCAGTGCTGCCAGCTCAGAAAGTTAGGAGAGACAGCAGAGTTTCTGAGGAGGGGCAGGAGTAGCTAAAAGCAGAGGTCCTTGCTGAGCAATCTTGCTTGCTTTGTCCACGCACAGGCTCAGTCTGTTCTCAGCACAGACTCTTAGGTGTTTGCTTCTATTAAGCACCACTTGCTGAGCACAAAACAGAGAGATAATCCTATAGAAAGACAAGGTGGTTCTGCTAACCGGTCCTGTAAAGCACATCTTTGCCAACATGGCCTGTAAAACAGAGACTCCACATAACTAATGTTACTTCTGTAATTAAAACAACATCTTCCCTAAGTGGCTATATAAACCTTGTTTATTTTGATTGGACTCTTGTCTCAAAAGACAAGTTATATTACAGTTTGCCAAGAAATATGCAGCAACTCCTCATCACTGATCTGTGAAAGAAACTAAACAAGCAAGCATAATTTGGCCCTTTCATGTACATACCAAAACCAAATCCACTTACTTTCCTAAAGGGGTATTTGGATATAAGATTCAAATATAATTTCTAATAATGTCCAGTCACTGAATTGTTTATTACCTGGTATGTCTTCCTCTTACATTCAAATGCAAAAAACATTACTAAGAAACCAATATTCAGAAGAGGAGGAAAAAATGGAGTGCAAAAAGAAATAAAACAGACACTGATTTTCTCCTTGGTACTCTTCCATACCCCCAAAAGACTTTATAAGATTCAGAGATGAAATAAGTTATCAGCAAGGATGCAAGCATTTAACACATTTTTTTTCTATTTTAGGCAAAGCAACGAACAAGTACCAGAAGTACCTAAAAACGGGGTCACCCAAAGAAGCAGAAGAATAAAAGCCTACAGAGATTGCATGAGCTGTAAATTTGAATTACTCCTTAAGTTCTTAAATCTTTCTTTCATTCATCTTGAAAAACAACAAAACACCAAAAGCTTAAAGTATTTGCATTAGGATTTTTAGATGTGCCCAGTTAGAACAGTTACAAGGAACAATGCAATATATAAACAAATATGGGTATTAGAAAAAATTATCTACAGAGAATTTAAATAGTCTCAAACATAGTTAAGTTTTTTTTTTTTTTCCTAAAGATTTTACAACTCATTTACTCCCACAAAAAGTCTTCATGTTCTAGGTGATAAAACATGCAAAACTAAAGCAGGTAACTGAGCAAGCTTGAATTGTACTGCATGGAACCTGTATCATTTTAGACTGACTAGATAAAAAAGGTATGGAAAATACTTTCAGTTTTTTGCAATACTAATTCTCCCACTACAATTTCTGCACAAGTTTTGCTGAAGCTAAATCTAATATAAATCCTAGTCTATAAAAAAATAAAAGTTGCCGCTAGCAATAGGAGTCTAATCTTGGACTACTGAAACATCAGAAATTTTCTGAAAGGCCTATTGTTCCAAGAAGAAAACTACCTGACTCTGTCCCAGGGTGACCAAAGTAAAGGGTACTGACCTGTCTCATTCAATGAAATTTTCTTCAATTGACTTAGTGGATTAATTCTGCCTACCCTGATATTAACTGAAGACAAGTCACCCAACCCCAGCAACACGGCCCCGAAGTGAAATTGGAGTTCCAATGAAGTCACATCAAACTTCCCACTGATTTCCTCTTATCTTCAGCCCTATTTTCAGCTGTGGGAAACACACTCTCTATTTTTAAAAAAGCATACTCTACTGCCTCCCTTTCTTACTTTGAGCAAGTCCAAATTTACAGACAAATGACAAATCTTCTGAGAAACTCATACCATGATTAAAAAAAAAAATTGAAAAAGAAAATCTGAGTTCCTTCAGGAATATTGGGAAATACAGTTACAATATGGTTACAAAAATCATACAGTGTATGTTCAGGATGGGTCAGGACATAATTTCAGCCGTTTGAGTGCCAATTATTCTTTGATTAATATTATTAACAAAAAACTACTATGATTATAATATTAAGAGTAATAGTCAATTACTCCTTACCTACACTTTAAAACCCTCCTGGCACAGACATTATATGGCAGCTGTTAAACAGAGTAATGCAGCAGCCTTTTCTTAAAGCAAGATGCTTATTTTACTTCAAATGCAAATAAACTCATGTCTCCTGCTGCCATGTAAAATGAGCTGTTTATAAGTAAATTATCTTGTACCTTCCTAGTGAAGCAGCAAACGGCTTTCTGTTCTCCACTCCTGATCACCAAAATCTACTTCCTGCCTAACTCCAGTCTAGACTGACAGCTAATTCTGCTAGCAAACCAAGCTCCCAATTACAAAATAACTGCTGGTTCTTTTAACAACCTTTTTCAGAACACCAACACAGAGGGCTTGCATGTTTTCCTCTCTCATGCCCCCACTTCCAAGCAGAACAACAAATGTGATTACAGCTATTGACTATTCCAACTAAATGACAATCGTTTATTAGCGACAAAAATGTATTTCATTTGTCATAATACTTTGATCACTCTTACACACTTTCTGTACAAAGGTTGTCTGCCTCTTACTCCAGTTTGGATGGAAAAATTAGCATTTACTGAACATCATTACACGGTAATTCAACAAATAGAAATGTTGACCCAGTCTCATTTCTGAACTATCTCTCTCACCAGCTGAAAGATCAGCTCTTTTCCCTTTTCAACCAACATTTTTTTCTGCACTGTTTCAAAGAATGATGGAAGGTACTGAATTGTTTCTATTTACCATAATAATGCAATTCTGTTACTTTAGGGATTTTCTTCGGTAAACAATCACAGATGACCAGCATTAGGATGAAGAGCTAAACTATCATAAGGGCCACAAACTTATGTCGAACTTGATTCCGTGATTATCTGTAATCTGTGCTCACCTCCCTCTACAGAGTGAATTACACTCAATAGAAGGGATAATTCTAAAGGAGACAATACAACATAAAGCCTTATCCTGCCATGAACTAAAGTAGCAGCCTTTTTTTCAATTTAGTCAATGAGGCTTAGTATACCCAAAAGAAAGAACCATGTTAAACACTTTCCTACAGTCTGCACAAGCACAGTGCTTAGCATTTTCCTAAATCTGAAATTTAAAAATCCCATTTCTTTACATGACAAAGAGCAGCAACTTTTCTTTGCAATTATTAACACTTGACTATCAAAAGACCCTTTCTTAAAGATGACCTTACATGAAAGACAACTAGCTATGACTTCTTGTCCCTTTTTCTGGTTCAAACTTTACATTCTCCAGGAAGCAGCAGTTCAATTTACTGATATTTTTTTTTTTCCCTAGAGGTTTAAAGAAGTTCAACAGTATAGTAAATCTATCATTCAAATGAAATGTTACTGAGGAATTATTTTAATTAAAAGTATTTAAGTTTTTTACAGAACAGGAAGTTGGGAAAAATAATCCTTTAGAATTTCAACATTTCTGCTTTCCAGGAATTAACAAAGTAGGTCCATAATCTGCTAGTGACAGCTCCAAATAAACACCCAGTGAAAAAAAGCAAACCAAAATAAATGAAACACGCAAACAAAAACAGAAATAGAACACACACACACACACACACCACAACAGCCATACCAAAACCAAAAGAAAAACAAATGTCTCCAAAACCCCCAAGGTAAATCAAACAAAAATCTGGAAAAATGTACTTCTGAAGCACATGCTGATTAAAGCTTCACACTCCCTTCTTATGTGTGTGCATCAAATGCATCTATCAATCTTTAAGAAAAAGCAACACATCTCACTATTTTGTCCTCTGCTGGTTGTTTTTGAGATTCAATCACATTGATTCATTCTTTGTTCTTGCAAAGTAAATCGACTAGGAACTGAAGATGGTGCTTATTTTCCTGTCTGCTCTCTTTAACAAGAGTAACATCAATTCTGCTAACACCTACTTAGGAGCAAAAACCTGCAATGCATTTAGTATCACCTGGGCAGTGAGGGCTATTATGCACACAGAGGACCAAAAAGGTAATCACTTGACCAGTACTTGCTGTATGTATTCACAGCATTTTAAGTTAATGGTTCAGAGCAAAATACGACATTAAGCCTCACTTTCTTGGCATACTTCAATCTTTTAGAACTAAAATGACTTCAGAAAGTAAAGCACACAACCAGCTAACCAGGAGTAAACACGTGTGTTTGCTAGCTTTAAAACTCTATCTGCCAAGCCAACAGCCAACTGATTTCCTTGGCGTAAACTTGACATTTCCAACCCGGACATTACCCAGTACGGGCACTGTAAACTCTTTCTTAAACGATGTAATCACACTGCTGCTGCTATAGTTCTGGTTTACCTGCAGTTTCCATTACAATAAATCCTTGCTACATATTCCTAGAGGTTTCATAACTTAAAAAAAAAAAGTTACTCCACATTAAAATTGCCATATAAGACAACAACAGACATATTTTGCTTACACCTCAAAATAATCTGTATATTAAAAAAGGGGGGAAATGAGATTAGTACTTCTGTGAATATCTACAATTCCATTCTTAAAAATAGTGAGGACACTGGTAACATTTGGTTTTGAATTCTGCAAATCAAGAATATAAAAAAAAGTTAAAGGGACAAATGATTAGCACCCTTTCATCTCATGGTATTTCTAGAGGAGAAAAAAAAAAAAAAAAAAAAGAGGAAGAACAGACCGAGGCTCAGGCCTCATAACCTGTCTTACAGCAAGCAGGTTCAAGGCACTAAGGCCACTGCATGATCAGTACTAAAATGTTCCATTCTGAACAGCTATTAGGAATGGCTGTTGTACACATCCATGCAAATATCTTTCATAAAGAATTTACTATGCATTATAGCAACACGATCCTATTTACACAATAAGTTGTTGTTCCAGTCCATCAAGTACACAAGCAATTTTAATGCATGCGAAAAAAAATCAATTAGGCAATGATCATCTGATTAAACAGGCCCACCACACCATTCAATTCTTTCAAATATATTCACAAATCCAAGCCTTCAAACTTTGATGAAAACTTTCAAAACCTGTAAGTGAATATTTCAAGTATATGATTCTTAAGCTTAATGAAATTCTTCACAAAATAAACCACTGCATGCTATTATAATGAAAAAGCAACACCACTGGTGAGAAAAAAGCCCCTTATTTTGACCGCTACTCTGAGGTCTTTTTATTTTTAGCAAAAATGTCTTTACAAAGCAGCAGGTTTTCCTACAGCACACAGCGCTAAAGCACTTTGAGAGGGCAATCAAACTAAAGCCAGAAGGAACTGATCATGCCATCATAACTTGCTTGACTGAGGTTGAAAAAGGGTGTGAGGTAAAAAAAAAAAATAAATGAAAAGCAAATTATTGTCTTTATAATCAGATCTTATTACTCAGATAATATTTCACTTATAGTGAGATGTATTGCAAAATCAAGCCTGAAGTTTTCAGGTGCTAGCTATCCCTGCATATTAGGATTTTCAATTTTGACATCATCTCTTTGAAATTCCAAGTGACATCTAAGATATTAGAAACTGAAAGTTCAATCTGAAAGAATATTTTTCTGCTTTCTGGTTTTACATATATTCCCTAGGAAATAACCCAAAAATTACATTCACCCCATGCAAACCAGGAGAGAGAGTTCATGAGATTATGAGATAGCAGTATTAAGGTTTACATGCAAGAACAGCATTTTGAAGCCTTGCTGCAACTTGAGTTTCATTCATGAAGACTGACAACATAGGCACAGGTCATCTTGCTCCCAGCTTTTCCTTGCCTTCTCCCCCCATCTCCCATTGAAAGTGAACAGGAAAGAAACAAAATCCCAAGTTTCCTAACAATATAAAAATCTTTCTACGTAATTAGTTTTCCATATTAATGCATTCTGACGAGAGATATGTCAAGTCTGCAGCCCTATAAATTAAGCAAATGATTCTTTTTGTATTACCTTCCTTTCTCATACCTTCCCCTTTATATAGGGTGTCAAATCAGTCCAAATGCTTTATGTATTTATTTGACTCAAACTGAGTTAACTGGACTCGCCCTTAAAATCTTACAAAATGTGGCAGTACTCTTCAAACTACTTAGCACTTTGTCCCAGGAAGCTAATCACCCATCTTCACATGACAAATCTATCTCTGTTGTTAACTGTTAGAAAAGAAAGCGAAAATCTCAGGTTTTATCACAATCAACCTGCCTTTCCTACATGGCCATTTAAATAGCTAGACCCTTTCTCTTTAGCTGTATTAGTGTAAAGAGATTGCCTGGATTTCAAATTGTGCCCCTTATGTAAGGCTCAGTGTGTTGTGATAACTCATCAGAGATGAGTTCCAAACTCACTTAGGGGATCTGCTTTCTCTCTATAGTCCTTTGCAGAACATATTCCACACCTTCCATAGTCACTTCAACATCCTGCAGTTTCCACAAGGAATTTTAAGAGAATCTGAGGGTTTATTGGTTTATTTGCACCTTCATGTTTGGTGTCAAGCATGCCTAGACCAAACAGCAGTTTTAAGAGAATGTCTGCAGCATTTTACAGATATCCCTTTTAAAACTGGTTAGCAGGCTGTGCTTGACACCCATGCTGCAGATACCAAGGCTGACTGTACCTAATAACTTCATCTTTTTCATTCTCTTTAATCTTTTAGTGCTTACGCCAGAGGCCTCCCTTCCTGAGACAGAGCTCTTCCACCTCTGGGCTGCAGGCTGGAACACACTACTCTCTGCTGCAATATGACACAGACCAGCTAACTACATCTAGGCAATCATCTTCAATTCTACCACTTTCATTAATTTTAGCTCAATCTTTAGGGTGTTGTTTTTCATCTTTATTTCTTCATTTGCAGCATCCTGCAGCAGAGCCTGCAAGTTAAATCTGTCAAGTCCCATAGTTCTAACCTCAAGCCACAACACTTGCTGACAAAGAGCCAGACTTAACATTTCAAGGTCTTCTTCAAAATTCAAAAATCTTCACAGTTTAACAAAAAGCCGTCTTGTTTCATCCAAGGAAACAGAACTGATATCCTCAGCTATCTTTGGGCAACAGCAAACTATAACTTAAAATAAGAACAATCTCTCTCACTGATGCTTCCCACCCTTCCTACAGTGTGGCACTTCCACCCTCATAATCCATCTCCTCAATGCTATCTCTGCACAATACTTAAATCTGAGCATGGTACGTGTTTAAGGCCCAGTATTTTTTAACCAATCAAGTTTTTGGAAGTGCCTTGTGCTTTTGATATACTCAATGTCACACTGTAAAGCAGTCCAATTTCCAGAAAGTGCTGAGATTCATCTTCTGAAACTTCTAGCAATATTATATATTATATATATATATATAATATCTAAAGTAGGTACGTGCTACACAGTTTTAACAAGCGTAGCTGGGCTCTCCGTATTTAATATTCATGTCACAGGGATAAAAACCCAGCCAGGAATCAAACTGCGGCACGCTGTGCCAAAGACAACTTACCACTCAGCTGGTAAGTTGGCAATTCAATTTACAAACCTGCATTCCTGCATTTTAATCCTTTGTAGAAAGGTGGTAATATATGAGCGATATGAAAAGAAGCGGACTCAGATCATTAGAGGTTCACGAACCGAACACACGACGCTTTGGAGGCTGTCCAACACAAAATCATGCCTAGGTGGTGATGCCCGTTCAGGAGAGATCCAATGTCATAATTATCCCGTCCCTTTTCCCCGAAGGGCGGCGGTGCTCGGGCCGGCGCTGCCGCTCAGCCACTTAGGGCAGCGCTGCGGGGAGAGGGATGGGGCCGGCAGCCAGTGGCGCTGACGGGTAATTTACAATCACCAAGCAATCAGCAAACGCACTGCAAATCTAACACTCGTCTCTGCGTAACACAGAATAACTCATCTTTAAATTAAAAACGTGTTTTAATAAGCTCACTTTGGGTACACATACACAGCGAAAAATAAAGCCTCCTCTGTTCAATTTCTCCTCCCTTTTGCAACTGACGAAATGCTTTGCTGCCTGAATCTAGTAAAAAAATATACTGCTTGGCATTTCTAAACTAAACAATCTCTTCCTTCTCGGTAAGTATCTTTTTTAACTTCAGAAAAGAATAAAAATTAAGACTTGTGATAATGATACTATAATATATTTGAAACTGTTATTTAATTAACTGTCTGATTAACATCTTGTCCTACTGAATAGGTAATAAGAATTGGCCAGGCACCTGTCTGCCAAGAGTCCAAAATTTTATTTTCTATATTTAACAATAAATGACATAAGAAAAGCTAATATGTGACTAGTCAGAAAACAAATGTTTGTTGCACAAAACAAATGCTCTTTCCCATTAATGATCGAGTTACTAATCTGTTGTGCTCACAAGGCGGTGTAGAGCTCTCACTGCCTACACTCACATCCCTAATTAAAAAAAAAACTTAGCAAAATGTTAACTTCTTGATAACCTCGTTTTATCTCTCCCTCTTGAAAACTGCTGTATTTTCCTCAGTACATGGTATGCACATTGAGATTGACCTTCTTAAAAAGGGTAGGAAAAAAAGCACAAGAAGTCTCCATCAACAGTGAAATCCAAGTAGATAAAAAGGAGATCCTTCCCTTTCTACTCTGATACATCAAAAAATCCTGACTTTAAAGAGTTGGTAAAAGAAAAATATAGGAAAAGCCACAGACTCCTATCAAAATGAGGAAAAAAAAGAAAACCAAGCACCACAACAACAAACAGCTGATATAAATATGTAACACTTTTGTATGTACTGGACTACACTAGCCTCGATGTACTGATGTCAGCTCTAGGTTTTCATCTTACATTTAACTGTATGTAAGCTGGAGAGAAAGAACATTAAAACCCCTAAAAAACCAAGAACAAAATAGCAGCAACGGCAAAGAAAAGAACCAAAAAATATGCAAGGCTAAGTGGTGTCAACTGGAAAAAAAAAGAAAACTCATGGCATTTGACATACTTCTCTCTCCAGAAAGATACCAGCAACAAACTAAATCCTGTTCGAACCATAAGGGATTTCAGAAAACATTCGCATTGTGAACATAATTTATTTACTCTTAAAACAGTCCTTCTGCACAAGAAATACTTATTTCTGAGGTTTTTCTCTTGCATCCTCCGTATTACCGGAATGTCAGAAGGGAAGGGAAAGAGAGGAGGGAAACCAAAGCAACCCAGAGAAATCCTGCACGAACCTGTTGCTGTGGATACTGCATTCCTGCCATGGCTGCCGGGGCTCGGCCCTGCATTCCCACGGGATAGCGCTGGGGGCCGGGAGGGCCGTAGGACTGCCCGGGGTAGGGGCTGCTCTGCTGTGCCTGAGAGTGAGGGTTATTGCCCATGCCGTACAGCTGCGGCCTCTTCATCACCATCGGATCCATCGGACTGCCCTGCTGGCAAACACAAGCAAAGGAATATTTCAGAGACGCAAAGAAAAAGGTCAGAATCGTCACGCTCACTGTGGGTGAATGAATTATACACGTGTTTTCTCAACGCTTTATACATGAAATACTGACTTGATGTACAAACGCACAAATACCGTACCCTGGGTTCTCCGATTAATTAGACGAGGTTCTGAATAGTAAATGTGGGACTTCCATCCCATTTAAAACAGCTCAAAAAAATATTTTGCGCTAAAACTTGAGGCTGTCTTGTTACCTATACAGAGAGAAAGCAGAAAAACTGCCCCAAAAATTTTAGGTTAAGAAGTAATTAAATATACTGCTCCACACTGATTAGCATCACTGACCGTAATGTTAAAACAAAAATAAAATAAAAACATAAATATATATCAAGAGAGATGAAAATAGTGGATAACCCATTTAACCTTGAGAAAATGTCTTTTCTCTCACATTAAAAAAAAAAAAAAAAGGAAAAGAAAAGAAAGTTTCCAAGAAGTGCAATGCATACAGAACACTGCATTTCAGCATTTTCCTATTGCTTTCATGCACACTAATAAGTTTCAAGATCAAAAAGCAAAATCATAACCCACATTTTACATGAAAGTTTATTTGCCTCTTTAATAGACCTCAGAAAATCCAAACTGCAACCAGTGATGGAGGGGGAAGGGAGGTAAGAGAGGGAAGTTTTATTTTTAGACTTTTTGGCAGCACTTACCAAGCCCTGTAACAGTTTCAGGACAGGTGTCAACCATTGTGTAGTATTACTCTCATGTTTTATTACTGAGAACTAACTGAACCAGAAAAAACACCATACTTTGTGAAGCGCAGCCCTGTATTGTTAATATGACATCCATTTTTTAATTCCTGAGTCCTGGTTAGATTAATGAAAGAATGTGGGGGGAAGCTTTCAAAAAGCCTGTCACAATCTCATCTTCACGAAAGTGGCACATACGCCCCTCCTGCTCCCCCCCACCAAAAAAAGACCTATTAATTCACCCAGCCAGTGCACCCTCCTCCACCAGGAGCAGAATTCCTTCCTGCAGCACATTTTGCACATGTCTTCCTGCAGCATACTGATGAACAGTTTAATCTTAAAACCTTCTATGTAATATGGCTTCTTCAAGTCCTTTCTGGCTTTTATATAGTTATTATGACAATAACTAACATTTCCCACTCCCACCCCTGTTTCTTCTCATCACTGCTGTTTGTACTACTAACACTACTCTTTTTGTTCCTATCCAAAATATGCCCTTTCCAAAGTAGTCACTGCTTAATGAACTACTATTATTTCCTTACTGCAAATCCATCCAACCTCTTTTTTTTCCCTTGGCTGTCTCCATCATTACCAATACCAATTTTCCAGGAATGTCACCCAAAACAAATAAAGTATTCTGAGTATGGGCACACTACACCTGAGGAGATGGAAATGATAGCCTCCTCCTCACATGACACCTCCATTCATTTCAGAAGAGGACCGCCCTTTTTTGCTACCATAGCAAATTCCACATTCAGTGCTAATTTTGGGTAAGTATTACTCAGCAATTTTCTCTTTATTGTTTGCCTGCTCTGTAGCCAGATTAGAAGTCTCTATTTTTTGCGACTAAACGTCCCTGGGTAATTTACTATTTATATTTCATACTTCTCAAAATCAATTGTTCCTCAACCACTTCAGATCACCTGATCTACAACAACATTCTCATTTTTGGTTTTGTTTTTTTTTAAACCATCATGCACTCTCACCACAGTTACAACTAAAAACACAAAGGCTAAGCAGATGAACTATAGATTCCTCCTTACAGTGTCCCAGGGGACAACTTACATTTCCTCCTACAGACCATAATACTTTACCTATGTTTATTTCTGTGTTTTAATGTTCTGTGCATCACCTGCCATATTATTCTTCTCGAACATAAATCCTTGTTCCAAGCCAGTCCTTGAGCTTCCTCCATTATATTCCCATTAAGCCAAACAACACTTTTCATTGCTACCATCCTCCGTTTCAAGTTATAATTTCCAGGTCTCATCTCCAATAACCACATTTACTTAAACTCAAGTTTAATTAATTTTGAGTGTAGTATTTTCTTTTCTGCATTCAATACTTAAATATAAACAATGCAGATAGCTACACAGCTAAAACAATCAGACACTTTCCATTATTAAAACTACTTTCAGGTGCATATAAACTTTGCCAAACTTCAAGCATTTAGGCTGGAATTTTCCAGGGCATAGTATGCCTGAGACTGAAATTCTCTGGAAAATTCAGCAGAAATAGTTCAGCTATGTTTTAGAATGAGGTCACAAAAAAATACATGGTTTATGTTCTTACATAAAACATTTGAAAATACCTCTTGAATGCCATGCTTTGAGGCAGAGAATTTTAATTTTCCAGGGTGATACTGGACATTTATGAAAGGCAAGGCATGTACCCCTGTCACAGAGAGCACTTGAATGTCACCAGACTGGGAGCACAGGAGGAATAAACAGGTGCACATGAGGGGCAGGGCGAGGCTTCTTCAGAGGAGTTACAAAGCCTATGGAAGCTGCCTTGAATTTGCCAGACAAAGAGGGATGATGAGTTAAAAAAGCAACGGAGACAGAAGTGAGGCAGAAAGAGCTGACGAGGAGAGGAGGAAATAAGGTCAGGAGGCGACACGGATACAGGCCAAAGTGTATCAGTCCTTTGGACTAGTGACCTCCAAGCAGCAGAGCTTCTGTGTGTGTGTTGGGAGAGTGAGCCTCGCTGCCAGTGCATCCGTCCTTCCTTCCCTCCTTCCCACCAACCTGCCAGCACTGCACTTCTCCGTGTTCTCTCAGGTGAGCCACTCCTCCCTCCCTCAGATGGTATCCCTCCAATTCAGAAAGGTGGAGGGATGAAGAGCCTCAGATATTGCTATAAATCCAGTCACCAGGGGCTGCAGTGTCTCACACAACACTGGAATCGAGGGGCCTGTGGTCACTGGGAAGCAAGGGACCTGGACATACTCAGAACTTATTGTGAACACTGCAAGTCAAGAATCTGGACCAAGGACTGGAGATACTTGAATATGAGAGAGCAGTGACTGTGCCTGGACAAATTACTGGGACAATCCACAAGGACCCACCCTAGCTGTCAGGGCTGCCTGTTCCCTCCTCCCTCCAAAGATGTCAGGGAAAAAACCAACAGTAGAGTGTTCTATGATCTCTAGGGTTGGAGAAGACAGACTTGGTGAGGAAACATTTTTCATCCTATGCACTGGTTGGTCCTTATGGGGGGTAGAAAGTCACCACTGCTACTCCTGACTCCCTTGAGATTAGATCCCAGCCCTCTATGTAGTGCAGCTAAAGGTGAAGACATCGACCAGTGACCCAGTGGCTGTCAACATACTTCTGTGAGGCAAAACAAAACCAAAGACCCAGCTCTCCCCCAGGCTTAAAAAAGATTATTACTGCAGAAGTTGAGAGCTCTTGGAATCAAGTTTGCCCTTACAACATTAAGTGTGTCTCCTTCAGAGGTATAGCTGTCCTTAAACCCACAGTCACACTTCAATCCTCACAGGCAGCTGATGTGCCTGCTTCAGGTGTCCACCCACTGCAGGGCACTGAAGGGGCCAGTGTGAGCTATTGGAGCAGGGCTTCACTTACCATACAGGTAGTGAATGAAGGGGACAATCGTCTTACCATCTAAAGTAGCTGTGTGCTGCTCAGGACCTCTGCATCTGCCACAGTTTTTCACTAAACCAAAAAAATTTCAAAATTTACCAATTTAATGCATCCTGACTTGAAATCATGGGGTTTAAATTGCAGGAAATGCTGCATATCTACAACTCCAACAACTTTTGAATTTGGTGATAGATGTGCCTTGAAAATATTTCTAGAAACTGTGTGTTTCAAAGAATTTAACCTACAGCCATCAAAACCAGGCCAAACTTCCTACAAAAATTCTTCAGTTTCCCTTCTGTAAAAATGAAAAAGAAGGGGGAAAAAATTTCCAACCTCAAAAATGAACAAAAAAGCCCCATCATTTCTTCCACATAGAACTGATTCTAGAATTTAATATGTCCACGATCAATACCACTGAAAACTCTCTAACAAAAAGACAAATTTTGTCTTCAGAACAGTGTATAGTGAGAAAGACCTGGAGCCATACACTTAACAGAAAGAAAAAAGAGCTGCCCATCAAGTACTATCCCCCTTACAGTGAAGGTAAAAATGTCAATGTAACTTTTTCCAGCTTTAATGCATGCACAGATTTTAGCTTTATCATTCTTGTAGACTTTCTGATTTCATTCTTATAGCAAGACTTTCTCTCATCCATGACATTTTGAAAACTTATTAAAAGAAGTTTTTAATTGAGACATACCTATTATAATCGTATCTGAAGGTTCCTTTAACATCTATTCAGTTGAATATTTTCTTTAACATCAGTTCCAACAGTTTTCAAAGACAAGTTTTCAGTGACAGGTTGATTATGAGAAGTATCAACCTCTTTATGCTGTAGGGATCATAACCCAACCAGTCCACAAGTGCTCTCTAACATTTACCAAAATGACAGCGCTGCTCTAACTGCATCACATTCCTCTGAAATGTTTGTGTATGAATGGATGATGTGTGTATTTTCACATCTTTCATGCCTTTACTTAATTCTATTACATTCTCTAGTGCAAGGTTTTAATTACTTATTACATTTCATTTTACTGTCATTGTAGTAATCGATATCCATTCATTACTTTTCCTGCCTTTACAGAACAGTCCGATTTTTCTCTAATGCTATTTTACTCCTCATACACACTACCATTTTGCCAGTTTATCTAGTGTTTGCTCATGCTATTTTTTACTGCCATATTCTTCCAGGCAACCCTAGATAGAGTCTGCCTTTTGCTTCTGATTACACACCTCCTCTTCAACTTACTGCATTTCATTAAAACTTTGAGTAGATCTGAAGTTCCTCCAAATATCTCAGTCCTGTTCTTTGCTTCAGTCCACAGAAATACTGTAATTTATAACCCCTTTATTAGAGTGCCTATCTTGTGTCAGTATCAGATTCATCTGCACATGTACTGTCAGGCTTTGTGAGAATAGAGTATTTCATAAGAGTCCCTGACTATTATGTGCCTCATGAGCACCTTAAAACAGTGGAAGATTTGCTTAAGTGGAAGATTTGCTTAAGATTTCAACAGGGCCAAGGTTTCATTCCCAGTCTTTAGATTGACAATACAACCATTAAGGCAGGGCACTGAAAAGCCTACACTACTTACAAATAGTAACTGACAACCTTTTTCTCCTACCTGCTCCTTTCTTCAATGTTTTGTCTAAAAGAATACATAAACTTGACATTCCTGCTATATGCAGAAGTGAAAAAATTAATATTCTACACCCACTTGTAAACTTGGTATCACCACTGTTTCTGCTCTCCTCTCATCCAAAACAATCAAATAAATTACCTCACCCTGAAGTACCTGGAGATTCAATTTTGCCTTCTCTAAAGTGAGAGAAAAATACACTACCATTTTCTTCAGTTATTTAGCCAGTGTTTTCTCAGTTACCTCATCTACACTCAGATCTAAGGCAGCTTGCACAAGAGAATAACTTGAGAAGCAGTCTGACCAAAAGCAGCTCTTATTTTTAAGGTATTACTGATGATATGCACACATTATACATATTATTTTTATATATACATTATATACCCGCTATTAAGTTATCAACTAGTGTTTCACTTCTAAGAACAAAATGTTTATTTGAATGATATTCATGAAATATGAACAACACTAGTCACTGTCCCAAAATACAACTAACATTTCCATTTAAAGATGCCACAAAGACCCCCACCACTGAAATCTCAAGACAGGGAGGAGTGGGAGACACTTTAATAAGGTCACAAAGGGATTTAGATTTGAATCCCATTCAGGTATAGTTCTTTTCCACAAGGCAGACAGAGCAATTCGCTAGAAGACAAAAGAGTATTTACAGGAAAGATGTAACTACTTTTCAAGTGAAAGTCTGTTTTTTTGTTTGTTTAAACAGAAAAAAAAAAAAAAGAGGCACTGGTTTGGCTGACAACAGTAAATGCAGCAATTTAAAGCAACTATAAACCACAGAGCATCCCAAGTAATCCTCCATCATGTGTAACAAAACAACATGAACTCAACACTCTCAAGTAGGCTTCCCCTCAAACTGCTAGAGCTATGGAATACAATAACTCTTTAATCTGCAGCCAAACCTTCTGTCTCCATATCAAAAAAACCAAAACAAAACACAAAAAAAAACCAAAAAACCAAAAAAACCCCATCACCACATAAACAAAAAAAAAACAGGAAAAAAAAAAGAAAACCCATCTCTGTATAAAAACCAAAGCCTTGAAACCTCATGATAAATAAAGACAGCTGACAATCAGTTACCAACATTCCAAGGAAGATGGGCATGGAGCTCTCAGCTCCAGGTCAGGCACTAAGTCACAAATTTATCACTGAAGATAATCAGAAGTATTCACTATAATACAATGACACAGCTGGCATGAGGATGGAACTGCAGAAAAGATAATCCACTCCTAGATAATGTCATCATTTGTATGAACATGTACAAGGACGACTCAGCCAACATTTTTACGTGACAAAAGAGGGAGTATCAAAACAACTCTCATCACGTGTGTTTCAGTATCCCTTTAAGAAAGTTGCAAGCAACTATTAAAAAATTATGAATGTACAGCATTAAATTCTGACATTAATAATAAAGCCTGAGGTGACTAGTAAATGTGCTTCCTATTTTTTTGAAAAAGGAAATCTACTGTCTGTTTTACTAAAATTTTAAATAAAAAAGGCAGTTGCACAAACACAGTAAGTGATAAGCAAAAACAAAAAGCTGAGTTCAACATAAGCGTATGATGAAAGAAAATCCAGTAAATGAAGAAGCATACACTAGCAGAGTTTTAACACAAATATCCATTTTCCTTGCCTTAAAGGCTCTGCACACCGTCTAATTTCAGCTGTAGGGAGACATCAGAAAGATTATTTCCCACTCAAACAGAAAGTAAGTAATTAACAAGGTGAAAGAAGGAATAAAAAAAAAAAAAACAAAAAAACAAAGCTATGCCCCACAAAGAATCAACTTCTACTTGCCTAGAACATTTACAGACAATTTATAAAAGCAACTGTTTCTGCAGGGTGAGGAAGAAGGACATACTGTTTTTCAGCCTTTTTCTGAATCCTCTTTAACACACACAACCCAAAAACTGTAAGGTCTGAGTATCAGCCATTCTCTATTTATAATTTTGCATATAGATAAAACTAAACAACTACTGAAAGAACAAATCACAACAAACATAGCAAGGAAAAGAAACCTTTTTTAAAGGAAGTGTACATAAGTAACCTCTTCAGTTGCCACTACAAGCACACCCAAAGGTTAAGACAACATCAAGAAGCAATTATACACATTAACACAGCTGATGGTCAAAACAGTCCTAGGTTTCTGACAAGTTCACATGAATATACAGCTCAGAACTGCTTCCCCTCAAATTGCCTTTGTCACTGTCAGCTACTGACAGCTAACAGGTTACTCTGAAGTCAGCTTAATGCATGTCATCTGTCCTCATCACACCTGAACATTCAGTCTTCTCCTATAACCCACTTCCCTAATATCAAACTTCTTCCAGGAAGTACTCAGGAATTATAGTACTGTCTTTAGATTTGTTTTCTCCAACTTGGATGCCCCTAAAAAGAAGACCACTTTTGTTTACGCATGCAGAAGCTCTACTCCCCTCCTCAACAAGTTTGAAGCCATTTATAGTGCAGCAGAATTCAGGGGTTCTTTAAAATGTCTTCTAGCAAACCTACTGCGACTATCCAACAGGTCACTCATTCCACCTGCTTCTCCTATGTGCTGCCAGATCGTTACCACACTTTGGCTATTTCCATCCACGGTCCAGTCTGAACTTAGAACTGCCTGTGTTGGATGGTTTTGCACCCATGCACCAGCTTTGGCACTGGAGCATGGTCAGACACGGGCAGAGCTCTCAGTCAGGCATTTCTACTGTCAAAATAGCAACCCCCAGCAGGAGAGCAAGGCAGATAGCAAGGGAAAATAGTAACCTAAAGTTCTCAGGCTAGATTTACCAGTGGATGCCTCAAAGTTTTAACGCCTCCTAGGTAGCCAAGGCTATGGTCCAACAAGGAAAAGAAAATCCATTCATAAACCCAGAAAACCAAGTTAAAAAAAGCAAAACCCCACCCAGAATACCAGTTACTTCTATTCTGTCTGGCAATGAGGTTCTCAGCTTCCTAGACAAGTAAACACCTTCACTCACTGTGCATGGCTGCCATCTGGAACTAGGAAAAAAAATTCCCTTACCTACTTTGTACAGCTCTTACACAAACACGGTGTTAGATGGACAGAAAAGGATGTGCTAAAAATAGTGTCTGTCAGCCAAGGAATAGAGCAGTGCCCTGAGTGGAACGAGGGGAGCTCAGCAGGAAGGTTGCCTGCAGAGAAGTATTGCAGTAAGGGGGAAAATACACAATGCCCTACATCTAAGTGATGGAGGGGGAAGAGATGTAAATGGAAGAAAATCCCACATCCACTTTAAATTTTAAAGAAAAAACTTCCTAAACCTAATATTCAACTGGATCTGAATAGACCTTTGCAACTACTTGGTTTTACTCACAGAAATAAAATTCAAAGTTAGATGTATTTAATTGCAGGAGAGAACACTAGCTGAGAAAATGACATTGTGGACACTGGGGATACAAAAAAGTATAACCAATCACATCTAGGTCACAAGCCAAAAGTACATACAGTTAGCTGCAGATTTTTTCCACTCCCAGCGATATATATAGTTCTATATTAACACACAGACACACACACACAAAAAGGTATGCTGGTCATATATCCTCAGCATTTATGGCAAATTATTAATCAAGTCCCACCTGAAACAATTTGTTAAATTGATTTTAATCACTGGGCCTCTCATGTGAAGCTTTGTATAATCAGCATTTCATTTACAAAATTAATTGCCTGATTGATTCTCAAGAGGCAGTAGCTGTCATTACACTGCTGTCATAACTTTTGAGTAGGGGTGTCACAACACTGAATTCTGACAGTATGAAGAGCACTGCTATTTAAAAAATGAGGGCGGGGTGGTAGGGGGGAAACAAATACAGTGATTTCACAGAATTGCTCTTTAGCCCGACAGAATGTTAAAACCATTTCCCAGCAGTTTCAGCCAGCCTCCCTGTTTTCCATTCATTGAATAATGCGCTACTCAGCTATTCAGTATCTTTTCTTAGAGGCAGGTTCATTTAATTCAATTTTATCATAGTTGTGGTTGCATAAAATGAGTTTGTTGTTGAATATACAAAAGATTTAATCACAGGCCGCTCTTAAGGTTATTTGTAGAGCAAAGTTTGACTTTGAAACACACTGAACTTTTTTCCACATCCTAAACCTTCTGGAAAGCTATTTTCAATTAGGATTTTTTTTTCCCTGCTGTTTTTAAACAAAGCAAAGCAAACTGTAACTTTACAGAACTTATCCAGGAGCTCCTTTAGAAAGCTTTTTTTTGTCCCCTTGTCTTTTAAGCTGCGTATAAGCCTTGGAGCCATGCCAGAGGTGGAAGCAAAGCTCCTATATTTGCTGTAGTTACTCCTATACCCATTGCTACTATATTCTTGGAAAAGACCGGTGCTCCGGGGAGGGCACTGAGTCATGAGACAGGACTTCTATTCCTGGCTCAGCAGCTGACCTGATATGCAGACATGAGCACAACACTTCACCTTCCTGTGACTGGGTTTTCACTCTCATAACAACAAGTGTTATATGCGCTTTTAACGAGGAAAGAGACATGAGGACTTTGGGAGACTGATGTCAGTTATTAGGCAACAAGAAACGGGACTAAGATGCAGGAAGGATAGGCTAAGGGAGGAAAAAACCCCAAACCTCTAGAAGATGTTGAAAAGGAGAAATTGCATCAGTAGGATGCAACAAGCTACTCCAAACTTTCAGAAGCCTACATTCCAAAGAAAAAGGGTCCCTGGAAGCATCTTAAAAAGGAGAGGGGGGAAAAAAAAAACAACAAAAAAACAACCACCTTAAATTTCTGCTGCTAGATCACTTGGAACAGTATTAATGCATTTGAAAAAAAAAATCACCTATTTCTAAGATAAGCTCAAAAATAAACCCCTCAACTGCTCAAATTCAGCCTTATATACTAGATTTCATCAAGTGCTCATGAATGAAGCAAACGTAAAATTTCTAGGCCATGTTCTGAGGTTACACTATTACCAAAAAAAAAAAATCAAATGACAACGCTTCAAAAACTGAATTATACTTACTGCTGGTATTTGAAATTGACCTCACTAGAGCAATTCCAGAATAAATCTGAGTCCAGGTAACATTAGAACCTAGCAGATACTCTAGACAACACAGCCCCTTCTCTCTTCCTACCCCCCAGTTCTTACTCTCATCCCTAATTACTGTCAAATATTACCTTCTATTCCTCTCTGCAAAGTGCTCTGCCACTTGAATGGCTTTATGCAATTTTCTTCTGTTTTTGAATGTGTCTGAGCTCATGATGAATAAAATTGGGGAGGAGGGGAGACATGGACAGGGGGACACCAAAACAAACATCATTGACAAAATTGATAGGTAACTGAAATAAAGGTGCATAAAAGAGTAAGAGAATGGAAAACTCCACCAGGCAAACAAAAGGAATTTGTTTTCCTTTTCCATAGCCATAACATGAAATTTGAACTCAGGGAGGTTCAGAAATAGTTGCTAGCATTTTAAGTTATGTCCTTCTGCCACACCAGCAAGAGTTCAGAAAAAGGAAAGAACCAGTCACCCTACTTAGAACATGGGATAGTAGACCGGGACACTAAAAAGCAGCGCACAGCACTGATTTTCTGTATTTGTTGGTTTTTAGCTTCATAGCAGGTAGCATTACTGATTAATCTAGTATCTTCTCTTTTCAAACCTGATTTTTTTTTCAATTGGTAAAAAATGGTCTTAATTAAAATAAGAAAACAGGGGAAAGCCCCTAGCTAGAGCCAATATATGCAGAATTCCTAAAAGGATATATTTAGCATCAGGGTAATTGGAAAGCAAACTTAGCTCTATAACAGAAGCCCTGTCACTTCTTCAACTGCCAAGAAACTTCTCTTGCAACATACTTTCTATATTAAAACTGCTTCCTGTAGAAGCTGAAAAACCTTGGGTTGCAAATAGAGCAAAATGTTAAGTTACCTGGAAACAAACGAGTTCATCTTTTTCTACCATCATTCCACAATGAACTCTGTATCACATTGGTTAACATCCCAAAAATCAAGTGTCATAGTTAGAGACACACCAGCAGTGCCAGCTCTGCCCAAGGGTCTGCTACAAACACATAATGAACCTGGAGATATACACCCATGTTGTGGAGCTGGAGCAATAGAATTTCGGTGAGTACCTGCCTGTGATTATTTTGCATTTATAATGACCTTTCTCATCAACACAGACACTGTCAGCAGCATGGAACTAACTTCCTGGGCAGTAGCAAAATAAACAAAAATGCAA
>VXBQ01013009.1:0-18009 GCA_013400175.1 Phainopepla nitens | reverse complement strand
GGGACAGGGACACGGGGGGTGGGGGGGGGGGGGGGGGGGGGGGGGAAGGAGGTTGGCAGTAGTTAAAATAAAAATTAAAATCAATCACCAGAACAAATTACAGTTACGAGTGACTTTTCATTACCGATTGAAAACATGTAAGAGTTAAGTTATAAACTAGAAGAAACAGTAAACTGAAGGTTGAAGTCCTTGTATCACTTGAGAGAACAATGTGACTAGAAACCAAGAATCCACACACATGCCTACAATTCACACCCGCTCTATTGTATAATGTAACTGATTCCCAAGTATCATTTTACAATTCTGATTAGGTCTTACAAAAATCTTGTTTACTAAATTGTTTTCTTTAGGCATTCATAGCTGCTAATTTGTTTCCAACTAAATCATGTATCATCTGAAAAAGACTACATTGCAACCGCTAAACAACACTCCTGGGATTACACTTCATCTGGATTTTAGAATTAAAAGGACAAAGACTAGAGGAGTTGTAAATTTCACTTTGAAGGTGGTGGTGGCAACACCCTTCAAGTAATTCTAAAACTACTAGTGCACTTAGCATGTAGCAGCTGTACTGAAAGTAACATAGCAAGTCAAAACCTCAAAGTATTAAGGAATCTTAAAATTTTAATTTCTACAATAAAATAATTGATCAACATATATGTATTTATACAAACATTTTGAAAGAAAAATAACTATGCTATTATAATTTAAAAGCTATGCTGATTTAAAAATATTGTCAGTTCTAATTCCCACCTGTTTTAAGCAAACTTAAAATTCTGCAGAAATTTGGGGATGACTTCCAAAGAACTCTAGAGAAATGACCTCCAAAAAACATATCTCAATGTTAATACAAAGCTCACTGTGGCTCACTCAGGGTCAAAAATGTCAGACCTGGGTTTAAACCAGGTCAAATTCTAGTTTACCAAAGAGCCTTCACCTATTTCTCAAAACTGGCAGAAGTCACTAAGTCTTCATTACTCTTCTTGCAATTACAACAAATGGGACAAATTCTTCCATAAATCCTGTCAGACTATGAAACATCTCAGAGGTATCTCAGCTCAAACACACACCTAGGCAAGTGCAGAAATAAAGAAGTAGGATTAATCATGGGTATGAACACCTCTGCAACAAATCATGTAGGACATTCAGAATTAAGTGCATAGTTTTAATATAACTACTATCCAGAACTTTCAGTTTCTATATAAAGAAGGCATGTGTTTTCAATATATGATCACAATTTTCTTTTACTATCACACCATTTAAAATTAAATTAAAAATCAGCATGTGAGACATATCTGGTCTGAGAAATATAAAAGCAGGAAAGCTGATCCACTTCTTCAGTATTTCTCATCCAAAAAAAATATTTTTAACAGGAAACCTGATTATGCCATATTCATAGAACTGCCTTCCCTCTTCCACAGCAGAAACAATTATATTTTAAAATTCTCTCTGCCTGAAAACTCTTGGCTTCTTTCCACTTCCATGCCCACCTCTTATTTCCCAGTCCTTAAGAGAGCCCACATCAGCCATCATGCAAAAACACCAACACAGCTACCTAAATGCACTTCAAAGAAACTTCTTTATTTGCTAGAGAGGATCTTCGGGATTAATGAGCCCCCTTTGGGCACAACCCAAAACAACGTATTCCCAACTTCCTAAAATTACTAAATCTAGAACAGAAGTAAAATTAACAATCAGATTAGATTGGAAGGAAAGAGAAGGGAATCACTACCTTCAGAAACACTGAAGCAGTACAGGTAAGGGAATCTTTTCTGTAAGGCTGAGTAAGCTATTTCTGGGAGCAACAGCTATTTGAGTATATTTACATCTAAACCTTCTCCAAGACAGCAACTTACATCAGCACCTTCCTGCAGCTGTTGAGGGCTCAAGACAGTTCACTCAGTCAAAATCCCTTGGCCTAGTCAGAAGAGGTCATTTAGCAGCAAAGACAGATGTTTCTCAGCTGACATAACCAGAAGGCAAAACGAAGCAAACAAATCCAAAGACTCATTTTAGCACAGAGGTATCTGCAATTCCAGTTTCAGGTATTGTTCAATTTGGAAAGATGCTATTCATCTGACATTCATTTGCAACCTTCAATTTAGATTAAAGAGCTGCAGATACCACACAAAAATTCTGAAACTTATGTTCCTTCTATTCTTCAAAGAATATAAATCTTTACTTAAGGCCACACTGCTCACTTCCTATCTAACCTGACATTTCAGCTAAACCCAGCTCTTCTGCTGAGTACTATCATTTCTTGAACACATTCTTCCCTTTCTCACTTCTACACTCCTACCCACAGTTGTTTTTCTTTTTTCTGCTCAGCTCTTTCATGCAAAAAGAAATTGAATAAAAAAAGGAAAACTGAAACTGATTACACACCAGAAATACTGTTAAGTATGAAAATGAAATGCTACAAATTTTTAAACTAAACTGCTCAATGCCAAAGAAGAGGAGACACTGGGATACAAAGCCAACACATAAAAATAATCATTTCAGGAAGAAACACACCTGAACAACAGACAGTCAGATAACATTAAAATGGGATATTACACTCAAAAATACACAAACATCATTGGACTATTTTGACAGAAAATACAGAGTTTCCAAAAAAAACCAGAAGTACTCAGAGACTTGAAATAATCCTGAAGGAATCCATATATCCTCTCACACTAATTCTATGTAAACTTCAGCTTGCACAAAGCTTTGGGGAGAGAAGGGGAAAGAGTAAGTATAAATAATTCTTTTTTGCTCAGTCTCACTACTACAGGACAGAGGAACATCTGCCATGAATGTTAGGTCTGCCTTATCCTGTTTCAGAGCTGATAGATTAAATGACCTCTTGATGTCACTTCAAGCCCTGCTCTTCTATGATTTGGAGATTATTACATCACATCTATTTTATTATAAGGTTTCTCCCCTTTATGCAATTTTTCATTTCAAGTCCTAATCCTCAATTTCTAGCAAAACTAGACCACATGGACATTACAACACTACAAACATATTAGAAACATAGACAAAAGAAAATTAAGGAAATAAAAAGAAGTATGTTTTTCAAGCCAGTCTTTCCATAAGGAGTAAAAAAGATACACAAGAAAAACCGTTTCTAAGTAATTTGTGTGGATATTTGCAGAAACTGCAAAAATACTGTAGGAAATGTTCACATATTCCTGTTTTTGGGGAGGTGTGAATGTAAGGATGAGATGAGCTGTGTGCTAAACAGCAAAGGAGATACAGGGAGAAGAGCAGAGAAGATGGTCAACTTCAAAGCACCATCCATGTGAATACCTCTCTCTAGGTACCCACCCTTGACTGAAGCACGCAAGAGACATTTCTCTACCAAACATACCTTCTACACATCATCACCCTTCTCTTGACTACAGTGCACATCAAAAGGGTTCCTGCACCTTCCCCTTCCTTTGAATCCAATCTGAGTTGCTCCTTGCACAACTTGTGCCTAGCAAGTCAATCATGGTCCTGTCTTGTGTAATGATCCATGAATTTCAGCAATTCTCTAAACAATTAACATTTTTGGAAGCACTTTTTAAAACTTCATCAAGGAAGCTTCTTTCTGTGATCCATGGAGATACATGCAATTAGAGCCACAGCACAACAAAACTCAAGGAATAATGAGACACAGCAGACAAAAAGTGTCCAACACAGAACTCATTAGACAGCCACACGCTATTCCACCTGTTGAGCTGTACACCGAATACTGGGAAAACCACGGGGGGGGAAATGCAGATATATCTAAGCAGCTAGGAACATGAATTCTGATCCCTTTTTATATCCTATTGTTATCCACAACCCAGGAAGCTGTTAATTGGCCTGAGTAATTGGTTTAAATACCCAAGTCTCATTATAAAAATATACTACAAAAATGCTTAGACACTTATCACAACCAAGAAATACTTAACTAAAGTTCAAAGCTGAAAAAGCACAAGGGACATGTCTACACTGAAGTAAAAAAAATGCATAATTATACCAATATAACTATCTCAGTGTGGAAACTTTCTCCAGCATAAGAGTACCGTTTCCCTCTTAGGCTTACATGGTTCAGAAGCAAAGTAAGATAAACCACAAAAACTCTTATTCTGGTGTAAGAGGGTCTCCATAGGGAGTTATATGGGTAAAATTACAGCATATAATTACAGCACATAGTTGTACTGTGTAGACAAGCACTAGATGCCCAGTCCACATACATTTTCTAGCAAAACAAATGGTTATCAAATTCCAATAGAGGCGCATAAAATACTTAGCTGTCATTTTTGTTTGATGCACCTTCTTCATTTTTAAGCGACGAATTACTTCAATTAATCTTCCTTGAAAATGCTTTTCTCTCTGCTATTCTATATGGTAATAGATTGTTTTTCTGGTGGAGGCATTGTAAACTAACACTTTGAGAATGGCTGTGATATCTCCCACACTGATTTAGGCTCTCATATAAAGCAAGTGGTGAGAAATCAGGTACAGGGAAGGAATAAGGCGCTGTTTACACATTTGACTGTTAGACTCGCACCTTTTATAGTACATCCCCAGCCACTTCAAACAGTCAAGTGCTTCAATAATTTAGTCTCTACCTTTCTGACGATTGCATTCTCACCTCATTTGCTATAGAAGTTAAAACATTTTAGTCAACCTTGAAGAAGCCATGCTTCCTCCTCCTCCTCCTCTCCCTGTACACATGGGGGGAAAATAGTACTTCTGAAAATCATGCCACTAGTTGAATTGCAACTTAGAAGAGAGAACCAAAAAAGAGATACAAACTTTAAAGCTACAAAAGACTCCTTATAATCTTTTGAAAACAAGCAACTTTTCAGGGGATACCTAACTCAGAAACCTAGGCCTAAGCCAAATAAACTGCCGCCCTTTGCAAGAAAGATCCCTTAAAAAGGATGCAAACAAAAATATGGCTGTGCCAGCCTCCAAAAAGTGGAAAGCAGTGACATCCCACTACAGATACCAGTGAAATTATCAATCACAATAATACTTCAGTTTGGTTATTTTAAATACTTTACTAAGAACGGCTAAGTGAGCCTAGAGATAATTAAGGATTATGGTACCCATTTTTCAGCATGCAGAGGTAAATCTCTTTAGCAAATAGTGTTTTTTCCTCTTTAACCATTCTGAAAACATGATACTACCAAGAAGAGCTCTATGGGCATCCCTGTGTTTCCTTTTCTCCTAAACGATTTCATCCCTCAGCATAACACCAGGTTTCGTCACCTTGGAATACACCCGCAGCACTGAGAACACACACCTTGCTTGCGTCTCGGTGGCAGAGATCTCCTGGCAGGGCTGCCCCTTCCTAACTCCCCACGGCCAGCACAGCCCCTCAGCCCTCCAAAGTGCTCACTGGGTTTGCTGCTCTGCACGATGGCCCACAGAGAGACCCCCGGAGCAACCAGTGGGGGGAACGTGGAGTCACAGGGAGCACCAGTGCTGAACGAGGAGGATCACCACAGCAGGGAAGCTCCTTCCCAGAGGTGCCCACTTCTCTGCAGCTGAAGTGCCAGCAATGGGTAAAGAGTTTTCAATGGACTGTGAAGCACCATCTACACAACAAAACTGCTGCCCTATTTCCAAATCAAAAGCTTGCATCTCTGTACAGAGGAAATTGTGTACCTAAGCATGAAGGTCAACTAATCTGAAAATTCATCCTGGTATTTTCAAATTTGCCAGTATGCCAGTACGTCTGCAAATATGCTGGGCAAAAATAACTAATACTGACAGTTCTTACATGCAAAAATTTGACATATCAAAAGAAAAGCAGCAGCAAAAAAAACTCTGAATAGACATTATACAAAGGATAACAAAGTAGAAATGTATCAAGCTTAAGCTGTAATGGGTATGAAAACCATTCGTTCCAACAGGATAGCAAGAAAAGGAGAGGAAGCTAAGTTAGTCCAGAACTCCAACAAAAGTCTGAGTCATTTGCCTGTAGGAAAACACTATAAATAGTGGAAAGAATTAATTTCACCTGCCCTTTGACATCAACCCCTGAGCTTATCACCTTAGACTTTCTTTAGAGCGAGGGGTAAAACATGAAACTTTAGGAGCATGATTCATTGACCTGCATTACACACCTGCTTTAGGATGAGATGATTCACATGAAGATTGTGACTATTTTTCGCACCAAAGATACACAAAGGTCAGGTACAAATGCCTACAATACATACTGTTAGATGAGTTCCACCATTGAAATCTTATTTTTCAAAGACACTCACAGCTTATTTGGCCACTGCAATCAATGTACTCTGTATAATTATCATCCTTGGGGGAAAAAAAAAAAACAAAAAAATCAAAAAAAAAAAACCCTCTCAGCCTCAGCTTCTCTCTTTTTAAGAGAGGGATAACAATGACTTCCCGCTCCAGAGAAATTTTAAGAAATTGCCTGTCATTACTTACAGACTAATTTTACACTCAAGAGGCAATGTAGTGAGTTTAGGCTGACAGAAGCCTATACCACCACCAAAGGGGCTATCATGGCCTGATGCCAGGCCTCACTTGAACTGGCCATATTCTCCCTTGCTTTACCTCTGTGCTGCAAAGATTATGCTGCAAGTCAGATCTGCTCAATGATCTGGCTGAAAGCTAAACATTCACAGGTCTTGTTTGGCAGGATTAGTTTTCAGACAAATCTTCCAGCTGATGCGACTCACCTTATGACACAAGGGAAGCAGCAGGGAGCTGATAAAAAGGTGGGGACTGGTCTTTACAGCAGAAGTGAAGTCTTAGATCAGCTTCAGACAACCATCAGACTCACAAAATGGTGCAAGATCTTTTAGCAACACAAAACCGGAAAAAAGAGTACTCAAGGAGTGTAACAAAAGGCTACTGAAAAATGCAGAAATAAACAAATTAGATTGTCAAGTTTTCTTCAGTTCTCCGAGGAGAAATTCTGGCTTGGTATCTACATAAAAAGCAGATGTCCATTTGGTTTAACACATATTTTCCTGTGCATTTATGTGTTACCTTTCTCCTGCTAATTTGCTTTTTGTTTCAGCCTGTGATCCTCAAAAACCAAGAAGGACCAAAAGCTATCTTTCTGAGAAATACCCATGTGGACCTTCAGATCAATGTATTTAGACCAAACTCAGTTAAAAAAAAATATTTGCTGCTTATTCCCAAGTATTAATCTAAAAATGACAAACAAAACATGTTACTGAATGCTCAGTATCAAACATCTGGGGGAAAAAAATGGAAAAAAAAAACCCAGTCATGTTCATTGTCTCTTTGGATATATATAAACTCACTTCTAAAGAGGAAAACTTCCAACTTCTGGCACACTAGCTGAGACAATTTGCTCAAGTAAGACAGACAATCATGTGCAAGATCAAGAATTTCAAAAAAGTAAAAATGTCATCAGAAATCGTAAGTATTTGAATCTCCCATTATGATGCCATGACTGCTGCAGCCTTTAAGAAAAAGGACCTACTTTCTTCCTCCATCTCTTCAAGGAAGACATCAGCCACAAGCAAAAATAGAATTTAAACTGAATGTTAAAAAGCAGGAGTAGAAAAAAAACCACAGAGGGTAAATCAGGCACTGACGGGTTTTTTCAGGCAAAAAGATGTTGCAAATAAACATCTAGGCCTTATTAGAGGCAAAGCAGCTGAATTTGGAAACTATCACACAGGAAGAAGCTGGCTACAGTTCTTTCTTGATTTACTAAGGTATTCTCCTAGAACAATGGAACTTTAACTCAGTTTTTAAACAAGCTTCATTCACCATCTTTGTAAGATACATTCCCTCAAAGAAAATATGACACTGTGGAATAACAAACAACCATCACTCGCAGCTCTCTATATCCCCAATCTTCTGAGGAGAATTAAAAGGAAAGGAAATCTATGAAATGAAGTATCAAGGACTACAAAATTGCAGAGAACATATACAGTACACCACATCACTACTTAATATAGACAATTATATGCCTAGTGTTCCCTTTCCTCAGTCCCAGCCTTTTCTATACTTTCCACATGTACAGCAACACCACACTTGAATTTTCATGCAGAGATCTCTTCAAATACCTTCGGGCAAATATAGGTATTTTTTAATCACACCTGCCACACCAGGTAAAAAAAAAAAAAAAAACAACAACTATGCAGTTTAGCATTTACAGTTGTAAATGTTTGTTTGTTTCCCTCCTTTAAGTCTGCTATTGCTTAGAAGATCAGCAACAGAGGAATCCGAAACACAAATGCCAGCACCATCACCCATAGATAACTACTTGTACAATTTTTACTATTATACTGTCAAGACTTGCCAGGATTTAGGGGCTTGTTTGGTTGGTTTTTTTAGTGACATTTTTATCTTTTTCTCAAATGCAACTTGACCTCTAGTCTCTAGGAGAGCCCGCACAGGAAGCTGGATAGTGAAGACACTTTCCCTGCTGCCACTCTTTGCCCAGTAACTTTTGTCAGCTTGGAGGACAGAAAAGCAAGTACAAGTCAGAGAGATAGATGGGTACCTGGATCACCCAAAAGCTATTTTCTCGGTGGCTATACAGTAACACTAATCACTCTTGCACAACTGTTAAAATTGCAGAAGACAGTAAGGATGACTTTTCTGTCACTCCAATGACTTGGAAAGTGAGAAAGACCTTTTGAGAAAGAAAAAGAAGTATCACAAGACAAAGGAGCAAAAAGATTATGACATTTGGACAAAACAAAGTACTATGGCTTTGAGAAGAAAAGAAATGAAACAGATGCAAATAACCACAAATAAATCTTTCACTCACAGAAGGGGAAAATACAGCGGAAGAGTTATGAGCAACCACATCATACAACAGAGCTGACACATAACAACATGCAGAAGACTGCATCCACCATTCTGGCAATCACATTCCAGCAAAGTAACAGCTCACTCAGGCCCTCCTCAACCCTCCTCTTAATGAGAAAGTGCATTGTTGCTGTTGCTATTATTATTGAAATGAGATGAAGAACTAAAAGGAGGAATGTGTGGCCATGCAAAATCTTCATGGGACAGAGAATCCCTCTCCACTGCTTGTTCAAACAGTTGCATTTAGCAAGTTTCCTGCAAACAACCAAATCCCTAAATGTCCCAATATATGAAACAACCAGTCCATGTACCTAAATCTAAAACATTTCAAGGATCTTAATTAATCCAGAAAAATGTTCTGATTGCCATCAGCAATCACACATAAAGCTCTCAACAGCTTAGACTGAAGTAGCCTTTAGATTCCTAGCTAATTCTTGGAAAAATCTTTAAAGATTGGCCTCTACTCCAACACCTTGATCACTTCAAGATGACTGTTCTAAAATGTGAGACACTTTGTTTCAGATGCTGCTGCCCAATCAGCCTCTCATCTTTAAAGGAAAAGCTCAATTAAATTGGAAACTTTTCTTTTGAATGTTTTTTAATGGTTTTTTTAAGTTGCGGTTGGATCTCAGTTAGTGTAATTGCTATTTATATCAAAACATTAAATAGTCTGGTTATGGGGTTTATTAAAAAAGCAAAATGTGTTTTTAATACTTAAAAAACCCACAACAAAATACTCCATAGCACTATTTCCATTTGTATTTGCATACCACATGTTCAACAACAAAAAGAGCATTCTGCAGAAAGTTAAAAATCTCAGAAATGTTGCTGAATTAGTAGCTCCTACAGTTTGTTAGTAGGAAAACCGGCTCTGTGCCAGGCTGGAAGGGTGGGGGGGGTTATCACAAGGGATGTGTGTCAGCTTCGGGATTTAAAAGAAAAAAATACATATATTGTAAACCAAAACGTAACATATAAGATAAAAAAAAATGCAGCATCTCTTTACTAGCAAAAATTTTAAATTTAAAATAAGCGTCACTTAAAGCGCTAGGAATACTCCACACGGTGCTGCTTTTTGGACGCGAAGGCAGAGAAAACCACCTTCCCTGGGCAGCGAAGGGACGCAAAGGGCCCCCGCCGCAGGCAAACACCTTGCTCACAAACACCCCGGGCAGGGCCGGGGCACCCCGCGGCCGGCAGCAGCGCCTGGCCCGCTGCCCGAGCGGCGAGGCTGCTGAAAAGCGATAGATAGCTTCTGGCAGCGGCAAAGGGGAAAACATTGGGATCGTGTGACGCCACACAAGCGAACTGGTTCCCTTCGAGCGTGCAACCCGCACAGATGCCGCCACCGGCCGGGGCCCCGCCGCCCCGTGCCCGCCTTTCCCGTGCCCGCGTCCCGCCAGGGGATCGCCTCAACCGGGCACCGCTTCGGCAGAACGGCCGACAGCGCCCACGGGCCCCGGCACGCCCCGCCGACACTACACGCACCCCGACAGAAGTCATCCCTTCTGCCTACGGGAAGGAAGAACTTTACAATGTAAGTAAAACTGCCAAGTAACACTATTTTGCCACTGCTGGTACACAGCTAAGACAGCCCCAAAAGCACCTACCTCTATTTTTCAAAAAATATTTCTTTAAACAGCCTCTATGACCAGCTATAAACGTAATACAGCAACACCACCAAAGAACATGCTGATTATTTTTATTCGCTTGGGAATTTCAATCAAATAAGAAACACTAAATTTTAAAAATAAATTCAAAGAAGTGCAATTATTTTCCACAAATCATGCCTGAAAATAAGCCATCAATACTAACATTTCATATAAACAGAAAATCCAAAATATTCACAACATAAATTGCTACACAAAAAAAAAAAATACAGAACTCCATACGTTCCACCCAAATCAAAGGCTGCAAACAAACCAGCATATTCCTTTGATGCTGTCAAAACAAACCTCCGTATCTTTATTTTTTTACTTTAAAAGAATAACATTTTAGAACTACAAATCCTGTCCTTGTGCTTTCAAAAGAAATTTTCAGAGCTCATGTTTCAGTATCTTGCTTACAAACAAGTAAGTCTGACAAGCAAACCAAATAACATGATCAATGCTGGGAACACCAAGTCTCAGATCCAATCCAAATAGAGGAAGGCACAGTGCAGACTGGCTACCTTAACATGTAACAAGTATTTAGGCTGCCTATTTATTCTGCCTTGCTCTGTAATTAAAACTGCACATCAAACCCAAATTATTAAATAAGGCAAGTATTATCCTTGTTTTAACATGGCAAAACGGAGACATCAGTCAGTGAGACCAGCTACCTTTAGCTCATGCAGCCAGCTGAGAGATATCAAGAATTCCTGCACCAATCCTCTACTAATACCATTTTCCTGAAGTCACATAATTTACTTACCATGGCTGAATTCACTGCTTGTGTAAAGAAGGCACTATTCCACTTCAATCCATCTGTGAATTAAGCCATGTCCACACTGGGAACAGCACACATGACAACAATTATGTTTTAAAACAGGATCTCTCCTTCTGGGATTTTCTGAACCGATTTCCTTTCTTTACTCAAACAAACCATGCTCCAACTCGAGGTCCTTCTGTGAAAGACAGCTGTACCAGGGACTGCTACAGCCAGGACAGCCCTCTCTTAGCCACACAACACAGACCTCTTTGCCCCTTTTAAAGAGTGTGGAACCTTTACCCCTTTTAAACCTGTTGTGGAACTATCTACACTTTGGGAAAAACTCAGCAAAATACCTCAACAGCCATACCCACAAACCCCTCAAGAGAGACTTCTTATAAAGGCTGTTATTTTGGCAGTGAAGATATGCTACCACCCCAATGGTAAAATAAATGCAAAGGGGTTTGCCACAACAGCTATTAGTCAAGAGTGCAATTAATTCCTTGAATCTAACTAGGTAGCTGCAACAACAGAACTTCACAGTGAACCTAGCCACGTGGTCTTTAAAGAGCAAGTAAATTGATTCAGTAACTTGGCAGAATCACATCCAAGAGATTTTTTTTGCTACCTAAAACTTATTTTTTTGAGTAATTAGATACCTAAAACAATTACCAAACAAAACAAAACACGAAAGGCAAAAAGTCCCAAGCCGCTGCCTCAAAACCCCATGAGTATAAAAAATTGAAGTAGAGGCTTGCAAGAATCTAATAGTAACACAACATTATCCCTCAAAAAGAAGAAAGGGAATTTATGCATCAAGGGTTTTTCCCATTTTCATATTTATTCTTTTTTTAGCAAAAAATTTAAAATCCATGTACATCTACTTCCTTAATTTAAAAAAAGGTAAAAAAAAAAATTTAGAAGAATATTCTTTCCCCACCCTCCTACGGTCAGAAAGAGACTGATGTGGGTAGCAGGGGAGATCAGTGGCACAGCCTTACAGATGGAAGTGTCAGAGGGCCTATCACTCAGACGGATGTCTTCATAAACAATTACTACATCGCAAACCTGAATTCAGTATCTTTTCAAATCTGAGAAGCTTACAATGTAGGGCGAAGACAGAGCACAGCAGGGAATTCTTAAAGGCAGGACATCATTTGGCAATTGTGCATGCTCAGGTGCAAAAGATTAATTAATAGCTCAAAATTGGAGAAAAACTAATAAATAGATTGCATACTTCTACGCATGGTTAGTCCTTCTGATGTAGTTACTAACCCACAATGACTCAAATGCAAAAAGTAATATGAACACAGATCACACACTGATAGATCTGTACTGAAAACAATTCCTTATACACACTGCAGAACCATCAAACACTGTTTTATATCCACAAATTGGCCACTACACATTCAGAAATTCAACTGCTTCATAAACTTGCTAAGTTTATATGGAAACTAACATTTCCACTATACATGGAATATAAATGCACAATGTATCAACACTCTTTCAAATCATGCCTGCCAAAAACTTTTACACAGATTTCACATTAGTTTTAATAAACATAAATAAAACATTTTGATAAAATCATCAGGACAAAGATCTCAGGTTTCACAATTTCCAAAACAACTGCAGGCACCTTCAGAAAACATAAGCATCCTACACTGGGAATACAAAGTTTAATAAAAGGCACTTCATATTTGCAAGAAGAACAATTCCCATGTGAAAAACAATCTTTAAATAAGACAACAACTGTGATTTCTGCATCAAATCTGTTCACTTCAAACCAGAAGACAATGTATCCACCAGAAAAAACAACCCGACCGGTAGTAAGGAAGTCTGTGCATGCACCCCCTTATGCAGCCCACCCCAGCACACACTGGTGTGCTCTGTGCAGAATACTCATCAAAAGACAAGTTCCATGACACTCGTTAGGCTCCTGGGCACTTGTTCAACTCAATTTTCCTCAGAGTTTAATTTCTATGAGAAATCTAACATCTTTATATACATGATACTGGGTATGTAATGATAAAACAGTGCAAGGAATACTGAAATTTTGGATTACAGTGCCTTTGACTATATTGATATAGCAGACAAATCCCTTGTTTTGCTCAGTTATTTGTCTTCTTACTCACTGAATAGATTCCAGTAAAGCTTACGTTCTCCCACAACAGAATGTGTCCACGATAAGACTGGATTTATTCAAAAGCTAGGGCTTATGGCAGCAAGACCTGGGCTATTTCCAAAAGACCTGTCCTCAGGTGTGCCCGTCTGAAGCAAAGTGGATGTTATCTGCCTGAGTTTCTCCACAATGTAAAATAGGAAAAATGATTTTTTATTCCAGTCCAAAGCACTCTAGAAAAATAGTATAAAGATCAAATGTACTTGGAATATTGTTACTGAGAAGACAGAGGTAGCTAAAAATCAATCCTGTACAAATTAGCCATCTACTGTCCCCACTGTTCACAGATTCACATAGGTCTTTTAAGACATGTTCATCCCTGAGGATTCCTCAACTGCAGTGGAGCACCACACGGGACGAGTTTGGCTTTTTTGGAGCTGACATGTTCCTGATGGATCACTGGATGCCACACTCCCAGAACTGGAAGAACAACAACAGAAATCGTCCGGCCCACCTGCAACACAAACACTGCAGCACTCTGCCCACACCATCAGCATTTGTGCGCGAAACAGCATGAACAGGTACGACTGGGGAACAGAAAGAGTAAAAGGGTAATACCATGATCTGAATGGCAAAACATACATCAAATGTACTGAAACTCTTCAGGTCTACTAAAAACTAAATTTAGATTTATTAACAGGTAAGTCCTCCTTAAAATAAATTTTACTCTAATGCGATTGGCTCCACAAGATTTCTGTGCATTACATTTTGTTGCACCAAGCAATACAAAAACACCACCACTAAGCAGCACTTTTCTCTTACCAGTTTTCAAAACAAATTTGAAAACCACTAAGGTATACTTTCAATTTAAGTTTAATTAAAGTCCTCATTCAATCATACCAAAACATATATTTAACATTATGTAAATAGCCCCAAAATTGAAAGAAAAAAGTTTTTTTCCCAAGTACCTTAATAATCACAATTCTAAAATATATTCTAGCAAGTTAGCCTACCACAAACACATGCTACTGAAATTCTGCAGCCTTGAGCATGCATGCACAGTGAATGTGGCAACACTGCTTTACATATCCACAGAGAATCTTCAAAGCCTCCTGATAAACGGCACATTTTGAAAAAGTACTTAAAGATGTAACTGGTATAGGGCACGGGTACAGTATTAGGGACCAAAGAGTAAATAAACTACTGCCATTCTCATGTTAACAATTAGAATGTCAAAATACCTATAACAAAATATTTGAGGCACAAAAGTAAGAAAGATCTATCAACTGCTAATCCAACAAAAAAGGTAAGCACAAATTTAATCTAACAAATTTAACTAAGATACTATTTCAGAATGAACAAGCATTACCTAACAGGCCATGCTTCAGAATTTCAAAAATATTACTTTTTACATATGTAACTAGGAAATTTAGCAATGGATTAAATGCCTTAGTTATCATCCCCCGAGATTCAGATCAGAATGCCAAAAAGACAGCAATCAACTGCTTAGTAGAAGAATCCTTACATTATGGAAGCAGTGATAGAGTAGGCAGGTTTGCATCTCTTTCTTTATTGTATCTCGTACACAGGGTTCTGCTGTTCCATGTGTAGGCATAAGCGCTACTACAGAAACCAATAACTGAACACCAAACCACAAAGTGTCAAATATATGGTCGTTATATATATATAGATGCTACTAACTGTGAATATTGCTCTTTGCTACTTCTAAATAGAAGCTATGTGAATACTAAACTGTTTATTTGAAACTGCACAGGGAAAAATATATTTTATTCTCCCATTGAGACATCAAGAATCTATTCACCACACTAACAGCTGTTTAATGGCCTTCAGGCACAGCTCATGATTCCGCAGCCTTGGCTTAGCCAGAACTCTCAATAAGGGCAATCTATTTGGCATAAAAAGAGCTGCAGAATCAGGCACATTCAGAGTTTCTCAGCAACAAAACAAACGACACACACACAAACTCAGCGCAGCTCTACAGATTTTTTTCTAACACTTGCTCTCTATCTTACAGGTACTCCTGGAAAGACCCAGGTTCTCTTTTTCTGTGTAGGTGTATGTAAATCATACACACATGCACAAAGGAGAAAGCCGTGCATAAAGTGCACACTGAGAGGCCAGCTAATGTGTTAAACTGCTGCAGCACAAATCAGAAGTGAAGAGTAAAAGGAGCCTCAGGACCCTAAATACCTGTATGCTGTCAAGGATTAATCAATAACCAAGAGGCCTGAATGACAAGGTACTGTACCAGCATCACACAAGCTCCCCACCGCCAAATCAATGTATCTGTGTGAGCAACACCCATCTGCTTCGAAAATGTGCGTTTCTTCAGAAGCAGGAGGCTTCCTTATTGCAAGCTTCCATCACATCTCTCAGCTGGGTAAGGTGATTAAATTAAATGGAAGCAGAATTTTCTTAAAATAATTTAATAGGCTGGACAAATACAGAACTTAGTTCAGACAGGATGCCACAGTTCTGCATATTACAACAATTACCCATGCCCAGGCAAGAATTTCCTAAACAAGCATCTCAGATGTTGTAGCCTACTGTCGGTCCTTTTTCTCTGTTCACAGGACAATAGTTCCTTATAGGCTTAGGGGCCAATCAACATCTGCTTTGCAAAGACACATGACAAGTGAGCATATTCTAATGTGTGTATACACATATCGAGAGCGCACAGATGATTATTAAAAAAAATAAAGAGAAGCCTTCTGTTCAGATGCTGGACTAAATATTCCAGTTTTCTCTTTCAAAAAGCAATCAATTTCTCTGCTTAATGATACAATGTACATGGAGATTGACATGTGGGAATTAAAAATAAATAACAATGTATGAAACCAATTGTGTTCTGCAAGCTAATGGTAACTATTTTTTGACACAACCCATTTTATACATCAAAAGATATTAATTTAAAACCTAAATAAAAAATTTCTCTCTTACTGGTCAAATGGAAAAACCATATAAATATAAAAACCAACAATGTCTTGCCTTTATGACAATTATTTTGAGGAAGAAATAATCAAAGAAATTGTGCTCTTGCCAGACTATTCTTTCTAAGAAATACACGCCAATCCTTACGGTGCAAAACAAAACAACAACAAAAAAAACTGAAAAAAAAAATAAAAAAAGAAATCTGTAAGAGAGGATGTAAACCCATAAAAATAAGGAAGTATTTCTAAGGGTCATACTGAGGACATAAATGAATTTACTCTCACTCCTCCAATAAAAAGAAAATACTTTAAACAATCTCTGCCATGAAGAAACAGCACCCTGAACTAGCATGTACGATGTCTGATAACAGTTTTCCTAGCTTTTAAAGCCACAAATTCTGAACTAGTTGTTTAAAAGGAGACAATGCAAATATTTTTAACGTAATTATGAAAGGTTATGCACACAAGGCCTCCTTACATTACGGCTTCCAGTGACCCTTTTACCATTGCAATTTTTAAAAAAAGGTAAAAATTAACACACACATACAAAAAATCTTATTTCCTTGGAAGAAAAAGAAAGGAAAACAGAAGATAAACTAAAAACATTACAGGAATGGTCAGTCTGAAGTAGACAAATATACACAGCACCCATCTAAGGTTTCTATTTTTTTTTCCCAGGATTAATACACCATTTGCAATATTAAGTGGTGATTTTTCCAGATTCTATTCATTACTTTATGGAAAGATCCAGCCGTTGAGGACTCCAAAAGCATACACCTACATTTGTTCCTGTCAGACTTCACCGTTAAAAGCTGCTAAAAGATTTAACAGTTCTTAATAGAAAAATCTTGTTGAAGGAAAAAGAAACCTATAAAATCCTAATGCACTACTCCATTTAACACAATTCACTTTCCTACTGAGAATTCAAGCCTAATCTCACACTTGTGTAGAAAAATAATGAGATCAACAACTCCGGATGTTTCCTTGAAGTATTCTAACCACAATTCAAACCCAAAAGCACGTTTTCTCCCGAATATCTCGATTTGTTACAGAGTTGAAACAAACACAACCTCTGGCAGAGCGGCTCCTTCTTCCCTTCTTTGTACAATACACGGCATTTTCTCACCTACAGCAGTTCACATGCAAACACGGTCTTTTTAAGAGGCATGCACAGGTCAGGCATCGAGCTAACAGAAATGCAACGAAACTAATATTTGGTTTCTTTTTTTTTTTTTTTAATCAAAATCCAATCCCTCGCATAAGAGATCCGTAATCCGCAACATTACAAAACGTTTAGGTTTTTCAGGGTTTGTTTGCTTTTTTTTCGTAAGAAGGCGCGAGCGCGACCCGAAAACCCGAAGTCCAAAAGCACTGCTATTACGAGGCGCTTTCCCTACCGCCTCTAATTAGCGCGGAATTAAAAAAAAAAAAAAAAAAAATTTAAAAATCTGAAAGAATTAAGTCGGCGTAGGTAAGGAGATAAAGAAGCCAGTCGGTGGCCAGGAGGAGCCGGCGGCGCGGGGGGCAGGCGCCCCGGTGCCCCCCGGTGCCGGCGGTGTTTGCGGCGGGGGCTCCTGTGCCTGCGCCGCTCCAGCGCCTCTATTTACATCAGCGGCGCGAGGTGCCCAATGGCGCGCGCGGAGCCAATCAGATGGCAGATTAGATGTCAACTCGGAGGCAGCTGTCGGGAGACGGTTGCAGCCGGTTTACCTCCACAATTCAAATTCCCAACCTGGCGGGCGGAGG
>VXBQ01013004.1:27245-41884 GCA_013400175.1 Phainopepla nitens | reverse complement strand
ATGCTTCTCAGAGTTACCTCCCAAGAGCGACAGGTTGCCTTAGCCAGCATTTGATGTCTACAATGAGGGATGACCTAAAAAGGTCTGAAACTGTATTGTAGACAAGCTGATTATTTGTCATGCAGTAAATACTAGGTTGTATGACTGCTGTTCAGTCATATTGTTTAACACAATATTTGGTTAACCCTGCAACACTGACTCAGAGTTACGGAATCATTGTGGTTAGAAAAGGTGTTCAAGATCACTGGGTCCAACCTCTGACCAAACACCACCTTGTCAAATAAACCATAGCACTAAGTGCCATATACTGGCGGAGTAATTTCATGTACTCCTCCAGGAATGGTGACTCCATCAGCTCTCTTGGCAGCCCATTCCAATGTCTCAGCATTACTACAGTGAAGAAATTCTTCCTGGTATCCAACCTGACCCTCCCTGGGTGCAGCTTTAAGGCCATTTCTTCTCATCCGGTTGCCTGGGAGAAGAGACCAACCCCTACCTGGCTACACCCTCCTTTCAGGCAGCTGTAGGGAGCAATAAGGTGTCCCCTTGAGCCTCCTTTTCTCCAGCCTTACCCTCAGCTCCCTCAGCTGCTTCTCATAGAGACTGTGCTCCACACCCTTCCCCAGCTCCACTGCCCTTCTCTGCATAGACTCCAGCCCTTCAATGCCCTTCCTGAATTGAGGGGCCCAGAGCTGGGCACAGGATTTGCAGTGAGGCCCCACCAATACAGGGAGAGCTGACTCCTCTAGGTGCTTATCCTGCAGCTCTGTTACAGTGGTGTTCAGACACCAGCAGGTACTTCTGGCTTTGCTCCGAGGAAGCTCCAAAGTTCACGTGAAAAATTCATTGTATGTTGTTATTGCATCAAAATTTAATATGCTAATTAAACAGTTTTGCTGCAGTAAATTTTATTTTCTGATAAAGGTTGCATACCACTGTAGGGAGTGTGGTGTGGCTTTGTTCCTTATGTGGTCAGTGAGCATCAGTGGGCTTGTGGAAACAGCATCATTGACAGACAGTGCAAACATGGTCCTCCAATGGATGAAAGATAAAAGGAATGGAAGCAAACATCACTCTAAAATAGGCTGAATTTTTTTGGATAAAACATTTCTGAGAAACACTCCTTTATACTTTGGATATAGAAGACATCATTTGTGCATATAAGTTTGTCTGTGTTTCTCCAAATTCTTCACTTCTTATTTAGAAAAAAATGCAGTTGAGATGCCAAGAAATAATCTCACACTCACTGAATTCCTCATCCTCTTGAATGGAAATTATGTTAGATTAATAAAAAGTTCTACTTTATTTTTTTTAAGAAATAAATTTTTAATATTGTGAGCACGTTCCTGACATGTTAAGTAATGTCAAAATTTTTCTTAGAAACAAACTTTATATTCATTTTCAGTAAGACCTGCATGTGACTGGGAGAAGTTCCAGCAGTCCTTTTATATGTATACTATCAAATATTTTGAGTACAGATACACAGCCTGAAGAGCAAGATGGGTTTTAAGCAGCAGTTGCTGGTGATATGCACTCAAATCAACAAATCATGCATAATCAATTGTTGTAAGTACGATACCTAATTTTTCCTCTTTTCCTCCCTTTTAAAAAGTAATTTATTTCAATTTCATTAAAATCTCTCTGAAAGGAAAAATAACTGCTTTTAATGCCAGATGCACACGGCCAGTCCAATGTTAGCTAAGACAATGCTGAGATTTCTTTACAATTTCCATGTCAGCAAACCCATGTGGAACCTCTTTCCCTATATAAATGTAGATTCAATGTGATTTTACTTACAATCATCAAGGAATGATTCAGAGAAGTAATAAATATGACTATTTAATTTTCCTTCCTATTGTAGTAGAGTGTGGGATGATTGTTTTTGTAAATGAGTGTATTTTTGTTGTGTTTAGAATATCTTCAATGTTTGTTCTTCCTGCTAAATGCTGCCTTAGACTGCTTTTGAGAATTCTGTCTCATTTTCCAGTGCAGGACAAAGGTCAGTCTCAAGAGTTTTTTCTTATATCAGTAAGAGAACTGATTTTATACATAATAGCATTTTTTTTTATTTACAGTAGGAATGGTAGAGAATGAAATCTTGTGACAACTTAATTTCCTTTTGATGTATATTTACATGTTCTAACTAAATCTTCTTCACAGCAGTCTTGCAATGTAAGGAAGTACCAGAATGTTTTTAAGCCCTCACTCCGTCCCTTCCCCTGCCTGGGCTGAGATTGAAACTTTTAAAAACATATTGACTTGATGAAAGGAAACAGTTTTATTTAAGGGTAATGCATGCAAGCCTCAATTAGTTTAGTCAAGCTAGACAATGAAAAAAAAAAACAATCAGCAGAAGGATACTGAGCATAACAACTCTGAAGCCTTCAGATCCTGCAATACCTAGTCCTGGTACCTTGACATAGTCTATCACACTATGCACATATTGACATGGATTGCTAAAGAGAATCAGGCACTGGTTTGTTCCTCCATCCTGTAAGTGATGAAATCACATTTTTAGTTAAGATGATGGCAAAATACATGTGGAACCATAGGTTAATGTTTTACCTTTCTTTTAAAATCCTGGAAGCAAATAGAGGGTATCCCGGAATATGTTTGTGGTTTCAGTGTCTGCAGCTGCCCATACAATTTTAATCTTTCAGTGATTTTTTTGTGGAGTTATTGATGACTCACATTCTGAATATAAGATAAAATATATTGGAGGTGGTTAATAGGAGAGGCAGCTGTTGACCTGGGGAAAGTTTAAAGGGCTGATAGGAAGGAGCTCTGCTGTATGCCCCTTAATGTACGTAAAGAAGAGTTATGATGGTTCTGGAAACGTGCTACAGCTGCATACATCTCAGCTAGTTTTGTTGCTATTTAGTTTAGTATTAGTGTAGTGATCAGGAAAGGAATTTGACCTTTTTTGTTCTTTAATGCACAAAATACTGTGTGTCAGAAGGAAGGGTTTTTTGCTTTGAAGGGGAGGCATAGATCTTACTTGCCATCTCTCCAGTGTAGTGAAATACAATTACAAATATTACGTGAATTAAAGGTGGTATCAGAGAGGGTTGGAAAATAATATTAAAAATTATACTGTTTTTTAGCCTTTATCCTGAAACTGGAGAATGTCTCACTCTGGCTTTCCAAAATGTGACTTGTACTTTTTTTAACCTTCCTCCTTGCCATGCCTTGGCACCAAGAGGCTCAAACGACTAGGATATAAATGAGGTTCCTTTGAATTTATTTGATACAAAGAAAGTACAGAAGAAGCAAGTAACTGTGCTGCCTCATTTATTATAGCTCAGAAATTGAAGTGCACACATCTGTGAAGTCTGTTTGTAGCTTTAACTAATGAAATATGCGTCTTCGTGTCATTTAGGTTTAGTTTATTCAGCAAACATAACATTTAAATGTGCATTTTCCATTGAGAAGGTTAAATGCAAATTCGCTTGAATTAAAGTAGGTAGGTTTTTCTCTTTGTATAATAGACTAAAGGTACATTCACTCTGTGAATGATCTTTTTGTGTGTGTGTGTACAAAAAACAAGGTATTTCAAATCTAACAGGCATGGCTAGGTATTTTCTGGGTCAGATCTGGTGGCTCATAGGAATGTCACTAAGGCAAAATGAGGAATAGGTCTGTATCATTCCATGCTGGCTGACTATACTGCTCTGCCTCTACTGGAGAGAAATACAATGCAGTTATGCTAAACAAAAGTGTTCATATAAAAATCTTTCTCCAAGGAGCTGTAGTCAGCTGGGCTGCAGTTTCCAAGACAACAACATTCCGAGACTATCTCTGTTTTTTTTTCTTCTGAGTTACTAGGTGGATCTTCTAAGGTCAGTGAATTAAAGTATCATGTGAAAGCTGGTACAGTTCTATTAGACACTTTTTTTAATAATGAAACTAAACCAGTTCAGCAGCCCAAGTCTAAAGTAAAACATACTTTGGTTCGTTATCACCTATGTGTTTTACATTTTTGCTAGAAAACTTTAGATAAACTAGCTGTCAGTTTTATTCAGTTGGCTACAAAGGTGTATTATGTAATGATTCTTATTTTTAGAAGCATTCATTTACCTGAAATACAATAATTCAAGAGTGTGAAACTTCTATAATTTCTGAAGTGTTTTCTGTGAAAAACTAAGATTGAAACACATTTTTAGAATAAAATCAAGAAGAGACTACACTTTTACATCAGGCATGTGTCAGACTTCCTAACCCTTCCCCCAGCTTGTCTTCACAAACCCAGTGCCATTAATACTCACATGGATGCAAAATAAACTCATCTACGTGTGAGAATATGTCCTAACTCGTCTTGAATTCATATAACTTAGTGTGTTTGCATTTGCTTACTGTGTTGTGTTTAGCTGAGTGTTAAATCTGTCACACAGATTAGTAACATAGTAAATATGAAGGATATTAGTTAACCTGCAGTAGGTGCGAGAGGCTTCCAAAGTAACAGAATCTGTGTTGCACTGAACATATGTAACAAATATAAAACACAGTCACTGCTACTAATGTGAAAAGCTTTCCACTCATTAAAAAACAATGCTGTAAATGTCTGCTTAAAATACTGAACAATACTTAAAGCCATTCCTTAGCAACACTGTCATTTTTTACAGAAGACAAGTGTTTAAACCAAAAAATTATTGCATTATGTTATTCTTACTTAGACTTACTGATCTGACATACTTGCTGTCACTTTATTCAATTAATACAGTGGTTCTCCATGGCAAAACTTCTTATGAAACTTCTTCCTCTTCCTGAGTGCTAGGAAAATTTTCTAGGAATATGTGAGTGGTGGTAAACTGTATGGAGGAGACCTTTTATTTTGTTTCATCATTAATTGAGATGATGTCAGAGTTGCTTTGACTTCACTCCTCATGTGAAGTCTCATTTCAGATTTATTTGTCTGACTCATAGAAAAAGCACTTCACACTCATTGCAGAAAGGAGAGATTAGAAGTTTCTCAAGTCCCGGACAAACAGAGATAGCACATGAATTTCTAATGAGGAGTATTTTCTGAATTCCTTTTGTGTTAAATCACAGCAATACACTGCCATTCCTAAATGCAAAAAAGAAGAAAACAGGTAGCTGTGTTCTGCTGGAACAGCAGTTCTTACTGCAGTTGTAGAAAACTGATTTATATTGGAACTTAATCTCATTTTTCAAACCTTTTAGGACTGGGGCTTAACCATGTTATGAGGTTGTGGTTTTGGAGTACTCCTCACTGCTTACTTTGAGCAGCAGTTGCTCAAGGCTTCCATGTGACAGGGAAGGTACTAAACGATATTTTAATGTAGTCTGAAGAAGAAAGGGATTAAAAATGAAAAGGCTTTTATGATAAAAAGCACTTGCACTTCACATATATATTGTTTTAATGTTCTGCGTTCGGCTGTAGCTGCAGCAAAATTATTGGAGAGGAAGACAGGAGCGACTAAGAGGATCGGCACCGGAGCGGGTCCCGGCGCCTGGCCGGGGACAGCAGGGGGCGCGGTGACACCTTGTCCTGGCGCTTTGGGGACAGAACCCTCCTGGGATGGCAGGGATCCGTGGGTGGATGGATGCATGCATGGATAGATTCATGGATGGATGCATGCATGGATGGATGGATGGATGCATGGATGGATTCCTCCTCTGTGGCTGTGCCAAGAAAATGCTGTGGCTGAAATACACTCACGCTGTCTAAAGTACTGCCTGTGGATTTTGAAGATGGAATGATGTTTGAATCCTAGTTCCAAAAACCAAAAAAAACATAAAAACCATTCAGTAGTTTGCATACTGCCCAGACCCTGTCCTGTATTAAAAATAAAACTACTGCACCTTTCTCTGCACCAATAGCTTTGCTTGTAGACTTGTTTGCTAATGGATGAAGCAGTGATGAAAATGGTATTTGAAGTCCTCAAGTGTTTAGGAACTGCATGTTTGTAGGGGAATACTTAGTTAACAGTGATGAATCCCGTCATTCACCTGAGTCTGCCCCATTCCCGAATGATCTTCACTTGAAGTAACAATGGAATTCTGTGAGTCATTAGAAAGGATAAGCACCATGTGTAATAAATGCCACATGTGGTTGTGGAGGGCTGGTCCAGAAACAGTAAGCTCACAGCAGCCACTGTAGTGTGAGAAGGCAATAAAAGTGCAACAGGTGGCAATGAGGTGGGTAATATCATGTATTTTAGGGGCTGTTGTGGTACTGCTGCATGGTCCAGGAACCTTACAGTGGAAATTTTATTTTTCAGCATTGCAGGAAGTAATGTTACCATTGCTACTGCTAAAATAAACTCCCCATATGTTCTTGAATACAGAAACTTTGATTTTTGGACTCACAGACTGACAGTTCTCAGTGGTAAAGAATCCCAGTTTGGTTGAATTTTGAACAAGACCTCTGTAGGCCATCTGCTCCAACCCCCTGCTCAGTCAGGGCCACTAAGAGCTGGGTGCCCAGGACCAGGTCCAAATGACTTCTGAATATTGACTCCAGAGCTTCCCTGGCCAACCTGTGCCAGTGTTTGGTCATACTCAGAATGAAAAAGGGTTTCCTGCAGTTTGTAGGGAATTGTCTGTGTTTCAGTGTGTGCCCATCGCCTCTGGCCCTGTCACTGGGCTTGTCTGGAAAGAGTCTGGCTCCCTTCCCTGAGTGCACTCCCTTCAGGTACTTGCACACCTTAATAAGATCCCCAGGTTTCTGTCAGTGTATTGCTCTGGCATTCTTTGTGAAGAATGTATAGATTTCTTCAGAAAAGGTGATAAAATTAAAAAATTAGTTCTAGAGGTAAGTGCTATGGTGTTTCCCAAAAAAGTCCCACCAGATTTTGTTTCACTGTGCCAGAAGATAACCATGAGAGTTTTCTTCTTCTTCCTTGCAGACTTGAATCATCACTTATCAAGCTCACTTTTCTCAGCCTATTATCATTATGTAATACGAGGAAATTGTATTTAAGACTTCTAGGTGTCTGCACTAATGGAATGAGGACTTCATGTGTTATTTCTGGTATCATAATGTGCATTTATCTCTGTGTGTGATACAGAACTCTGAACTGGACCTCTGAAATAATAATTTGTATCATGATGAACTGGAACAGCCCCTTCAATCAGATGTTTGAAGGAGACTTAATTTTTAGGATTTTCCCCAGGTCAATCAAGGCCTTTAATCCTTGACCTAAAGCCATGCTGATGGAAACAGCCTGATGGGGAGGAGAATGCATACAGCCTGAAAATAAGTATAACACTATATGATACAAATATGGTAAGAGTGTAATCTGTGTCTTTCCAGTAAAAAGCTTTCTCTATATATAGAGGAGCTGAGAGAAAGGACTGTTGAGGCCCTCTAGAAAAACACCTATTTAAATAATGAGGTAATGCATGCTGAAGATGATACTGCTTAATTTACTTTGCAGATTTTTATACCATTTTTCAGCTATGGAAAGCAAGAGGAGCAATATTTTGTGAGAGATCTGTATTATTAAGTCTTCAGCAACAACCTTCCCTGAATGCAGGAAATACTTTGAACCTCTAAAAAAATCCTGTAAAACTGCTTGATTCATATAAGTTTTCTATCATTAATTGTTTACTATTTAAACATTTCTTCCTAACAGATGGAATGCAGTAAGCCTGGAATGTCAAACTTATAGTGATTGCTTTTCAGGAAACAGACAGAATGTAAAAGACATTTTACATTTTAGCTGTTTTCTCAGGCTGTCATCCAGATCACTTTAAAATATTCATGATTTTACTACTTATTATTTTTGGTAAAGAACATTACAGATCTGTATGGTGTAATATATTCATAGCAGAGGAAGAAGTTTGGGAAGATTGTAACAAACTTCAACACAGTGTAGTTCAGAATTCCTTTTTATCCTGCTCTTGATTGTCAGCATGTCAAGTTTGCCTTCCAGGATCAGAAATAAAGCAGTAAAAGGATTTTGACTTCCAAACTGATTCCCCCAGATATTTATCCTAGAAAAGCATAGGTGGAATGTAGCAAGGCGTTTTAAATGAAAACTCAGATGCTAGAGGACACAGTGTAGCTAGCAGAGGGAGGGCCTGTGTATGTATTTTATTCCTTTTTGGGTTTTATCTTCCTTTGATCTTTAGTTACAAGTATAGCTGAGGAGAGCCAAACTCCACAATTGGAGGTCATCCATCAGGTGCTCTGGTGCAGCTCTTGATAGAGGTGACTTAGTACCTCACCTTGCATTTTACAAATTAAGGTGTGATTTTTTTTTTTTGTCCTCCTGTTTTGTAATTTTTCAGTAGGTGAATGTTGGAAGACAGTTTTCAGTTATCTCTGGAAATGCACTTAAAATACAGGACTTAAAAAAAGGCTCTCAGGGTTGAAAACATGCAGGCTGTTGCATACTCTTGGATAAAGCATCTCACTCTGGTAAAACAGGTGGTGGTCAATATTTGTTAGTGCCACCTGAAACAAAGAGTTTTACATTAATTAAGAATAAGAACTTGTCCTCAGTAATATTCCAAAGTCACTCTTCCGCTAACTACTCCCATTTCTCTGACCCATATAAGCATTATATCTGTCCATATTTTTTGATTTTCAATCTTTCTTGTAAATCCCTCTTCCGAATTTCAAGGGTAGGAGCTGAACTGGGGAGTCGAATAAGTTAATATCACAGTTGAACACCAAATCTGTTTAAGTTTCGATTGACATTTATATTATATTTAGATCACCAAGTTATATCTTAGGGATATATATCTGATATGAGTATTGACAGCTATCTCTTAAAACTATTCTGACATATTGCCAGAGGGACTTCAAATGCCTTACAAGAAATTTCACTGAAGCCAACAGAGATAAAATGGTTCTTACTAAATGAGAGCCTGCAGACATAGCAGTTGTTCTTATTTGACTGCTGACAAAATTTCATGCTCTTTTTAATTCTAAGGTGGTCAAACTTGAATGTTGTTATCATTAGAAAATTCCAGAAAGAAAACTGTAGAAAACACAGAATCTGTCTCTGTTACCTAAATGGGCCATTACCTAAGTGGATACTCAAGTCTGGTGTATGCATTACCCCAGCCAGCTGTAAAGGCCAGCAAGAACATGGCTTGTAATGTTTCTCAAGCTCCAGGCAGCCACAATTCTTGGCTTTTTAGGAAAGAATTTTCAAAATGCATTTTTTCTGAGATTATGTAGTCTTGATTTTTCTTCTTTTATTTTTCCAGTGTTTGGTTTGTTGGGTTTTTTTCTTTACAGCTGTAGTCACTATAACATCATAAAACCATATGTGTTACCAAAGCCAGATTATTTTGCCATTTTTTTCCCACTGTCTCATCTCAGAACCAAATGGAGAATGTTTAGTTGAGGTGATAAGCAGTAAAAAATTCTCATCTGGTCCCCAGCAAATGGAATCTTCTCAAGACATTTTGGAATGGTATTTTCTCAGTGTTTTTAGTGGTTTTAATACACAGATGACTTAAGCTCAATTCTATGGAATTAAAATAACTACAGCCCCATCCCTGAAACTGGCCACTCTGAGTTACAATTTGTAGGTTTTATTTTGGGACACTGGCCCAAGCACTGACCACTCTGAGTTACAAATTGTAGGTTTTATTGGGGATTTTCATATAAAGAATTTATTGTGCTATTTGTTATTTGATTTCTTTCCCTGCAATTGAAACCTCAAAGAAGATAAATTATTCTGCCCTTAATAATAAGGTAGAACATAATTTTTTTATATATGTCTGGAGATGTGAAAGCACTCCAAATGTTCTTTTCTTCTTTTTTTCTTTGCAGTTCTTTGTATATGAAGCCACCATGTAGCAATGCACTCATATGAAACCTTGAGAGCTCTAAATGTGATTGTGTCAAGTCACTGGAGCTTTTCCAAACATGCTTAAGTTTCCATAAAAAACATGTTACATTTTAGTAGAACATTTTTAATTGTTCCTCCCCCAAGATATTGTCTGTCCAGTTACCGTCAAATACTCCATGTGTTAAATATTTGCTTCTCTTTTTTATGAACCTAGAAAAACCCAGAGTAACATTTAATTTTGAACATCTTATTAGTACTCATTTGTTTGAGATTTCTTATAGTTGAATTAGTCAGAGTGGTAGTCATATTTAGTAAATCTGTGTATGGCATATGTCTTTCACATGGTATTTTCTATGCTTTAAATCTAGCCGAGGTATTAAAATAATTTGTTACTAGGGGAGAAAAACCCAACAATCCACACAATAATAGATGGAACACCTTTTACTTCATCCTTATTTACCTGCATACTTCTTTTACAGTTTTTGATAGTGTCTGAATTACCCATTAATTTTCAGATCATTAATTAATCAGAATTTTCAGATTAATTTTCTATCAATTTAGATCAACAAGATCTAAAGTCATGTAAATAGCTTCTGTTGACAAATTCATGGAGTCTAAGCGAAACATTTAGAAAAAGTTTGCAACTATTGTTCTATAATACCCAGTTGTAGACAAAAATAAGTCGAGGTATGCCAACATGGAGAAATATTGAACTGTTGTATATCTCCAGGTGCTTCTTAACAAGAAATTACCGTCTTAGGAAACCAAGGAATGTTAACTGTCACATTTGCTAAGGCATACCTGGAAAATAATTTTATGTTTCTTTTTTTCTTTTCCTGGATCCATCTGGAGGTGGATCCAGGAAGGTGAGAAACCAGGAGAAAACAAAAATTGTGTTGGATCTAGAAGCAAAGCTACATCTGGACTCAGATTTTGGGTTTTGCAAAGGCTGTTTTGGAGGCCTATATAATTAGCCTTTCCTGCTTTTATAAATGGCTCTTGTTGTGTTATATTTGCATTAGGCTCACATCATGATGAAGACTATATTTTCAGAGTTGTATCCTGCTTCTCTGATATTTTTTTTTATGTTTAAGCTAGTTAAAGTCTGTTTTGCAAACAGTATAGAAAAAGAGAAAATGCAAGTGTAAAGGTGAGTCTGCATCATGCTTATCATGTATGTCAAGTACGTGATAGGCACCTAATCCTGTGGGAGCGTCCTAGTAACAAAACTACTATTAATAGTGACAAATCAAACACACCAGGAGAAACAGCTGATATTTTTGTTCCTGTAAACTATTCTCTTATAAAAAGATGAATAAGAGTCAGGTCGTACATACTCTTTGCTCAGCAGTGACAAAGAAGAGCAGAAACAAAGAGCATAATTAATCATGTACACCTGAAAGTTACTACCTGCCTAACTCTTACTTAGCCATTTCATTTCAATACAAGTTGGGTCAAAAGGTTAAGATATCTGAAGGGTTTTGGTTCTGGTCCTATTTTTTCTGTTAAAATCAATGGCTCTCCAATAAATCACTGAATCACAGAATACACTGTGATGAGAGGGGCCCATCAGGATCATTGAGTCCAACTCCTGACCCTGCACAGGATACCCCAAGAATCACTCCCAGTGCCTGAGAACATTGTCCAAATGCTTTTCAAACTCTCATCAGGCTTGGTGCTGTGATCACTTCCCCTGAGAGCCTGTTCCAGTGCCCAGCCACCCTCTGGGTGAAAAAACCTTTTCCTAATGTTCAACCCAAACCGCCCCTGACTCAGCTTCAGGCCATTCCCTTGGGTCCTGTCACTGTCACCACAGAGAAGAGATCAGTGCCTGCCCCTCCTCGTCCCCTCACAAGCAGTTGTAACTGCAGTGAGGTCTCCCCTCAGTCTCTTCTTCTCCACACTGAACAGACCAAGTCACCTCAGCTTCTCCTCAAAGGGCTTCCTTTCAAGGCCCTTCACCAATCTCATTGCCTCCTTTGGATGCTCTCTGGCTTAGTGTCTTTCTTACATTGTGGCACCCAAACCCGCCCCCAGCACTCGAGGTGAGGCTGCCCCAGCCCAGAGCAGAGCAGGACAATCCCCTCCCTTGCCCGGCTGGTGATGCTGTCCCTGATGCTCCCCAGGACAGGCTTGGCCCTCCTGGCTGCCAGCTCATGTTCAACTTGCCATCAACCCCCATATCACTTTTCACAGCACTGCTATCCAGCTTCTTGTTCCTAGTCTATACACAACTAGGGTTGCCCCATCAAAAGCTAATCCCTAAGGCTTCTACAGGATCAGTCATGAGTCATGACAAGTGCTTTTGAAAATCTTACATGTTAATTTTGGCAATTCATAGCTGAAGAGTGTCATAGCTGCAAAATAGCATATTTAAGGAATGGATTGCTCTTTTAACGATAGTATAGTTTTAGCTCTGGTAATCTAAGGACAGATAGGAGACAAGACATACTAGTTAGACCAGATAATTTAGCAGAAAAAATACACAGACTGTTAAGCATGTGAGCACTTTCTTGAGATAATTTTACTAACTGAAGATTTGGATGAGTGGAAGCTAACTTGTAGAGGACTACAGAATAGATTAGGGTGTCAGAAGAAAGTTTTCAGGCACATGATATCTAACAGAAGTAACAAATTCCTACCTAAAATTTAGGACAGCACTTGGGATCTGCCTTCAGTATCTGATGAGGCCCATTGATGACTGTATATCTTCTGTGACAGGTATTCCTTCTGTATGTAACTATGGATTTAATGGTGAAATTAAGTTACTAAGTATATTCATCAACTAGACAGATTTCAGTGAAAAAGTTAAGAAAAAAAGAGATGGAGAAGTCAGCAGAGGTTTGGGAAAGACTGTAAAATAATATAAAATTCAGTCGTCTCTGCACTGGTGTGTTTGGTTTCAGCAGAAATCTGAATTTTGTTTACAGGTTTATGTTTTGTGTATGTCTTTGTTGAAAATCAAGTTGAGACATAAAGATAGAATTCTACTTTTGAGAAAATATTGTACAGGATTAGGATATAATTTTCTTAGTCTTCCTCTAGATTGTCAGTAAAGTTCCTAAAGGTACTGCAGTTGAAAATTTCCTATCATTGTTACATCATAGATTTAATTTCTTTCATGTAAAGCTTAATCACATCAGAATATTTTTGCCAGAATATCAGCTTATTGCTCTTTAAGTTATTGTTTTATTAATGACAATTAAATCACTTATGGTACAAGTTGTTATGATAAGTTAGTATGTAATAGATATAAAAATTAAGCAATGTTAAAGCTGATAAATTATAGTAATTATTAGTTAAAGAGATTGATTTTCATTGAATTTCCTGAAATATTTTTTATTTTTATCTAATGAAAACAGTAAATTATTTAGTTTCTTACTCCTTTTCTGGTCAACAAGGCTGCTATAAGGGTAGTTGACTATTGCCATGAAAATAAATTTATTTGTTGTTGTCATAGAACATGTTTTTCTAGAGTTTAACCATGTACTGACCACTCCTGTCCTCTGTAGTTTGACAAACAAGGCAGAAAATGATAATGATGATAGGTTGATTTAAAAAGCTTTTTCCAACCTAAACAATACTATGGTTCTAAAATGAAAAGGCAACTGACAGGTGAAGTAGCTTCCTAAAATCGCATGTGTTGGGATAGAGCAACCTGCTGGCGATGATGGAGAGCACGGAGCTGGTAACAGGATATTTAACGAGTGAAAAGAGAGACCCATGTGTGCATTTTCAGATCTATGCCTTCTACTCTAATCTGCCTGTCCAGAACTCAAAGTCTGTCACTGACATCAAAAAATGGTGCAAAATTTGTGGGATGATTGCTAGAGCTCTGTGTCAGGCAGCAGATGCCATGTGAGTCTGATGGACAAAAGCAAGGGCACAGCAGGACGTTCTTACATTATGCACAGAGCACAAGAGCCTTACTAGCTGAGAACTGTGTATACCTGTTCCTAAGGAACAGTACCATTTTTGCAGTTGTTTGTGGCAGTACAACTCAAAATTAAGGCTTTTTTAATGTGCTGCAATACGTGTTGTTCTGTTGTACCTTGGGTATATAAAAGCACAAGCATCTGGTGGTAACTGTGTAAAGCTTCTCACAGTCTAAGAAAACCCAGACAACCAACAACAAAAAAATTTCATATTGTGATATTTATCTGCGTGGTCTGCTGTATCAAGTAAATCAGTGTTTGCAGGGGCTGTCTCTTTTATGCACGGTGTTAGTGTGGTCTTCTCAGGCTTTGAGGCATTTTATACTAGATACACATTGTTCTAATTATGCTTGCTTCTTTCTCCAAGGCATTGCTTTCCAATGCACCTCAGAACAGAATCCTAGTGTTGACTTTAGCTGCTGCTGTGAGAGGATAATAATTGTACCTTGATTTTTCATTTTAGTGATGGAGAAATTGAAAAAAAAATTCTAAGTATCATTGGGACACTTAAAAGTAAAAATTCAGTTGACTATTGTCAGCATTTAAAATTTTCATTACTTATGCTGACATCCCACACTCTTTTTGCTTTCCTTCTTTTTCCACTGCCCCAAATGTGCAGAGATTTAAAAGGAAAAACACAAGAGAAAACCTACATTTGACTGTAAATTTTCAGTGATTCCACAGTGAACTCAAAGAATTTTTGTGTTTCAGCTGAGAAAAAGTCAAAAGAGCATAGTTATTGAAGAGGTGTTTGAGAAAAGAATTTCTAAATGAGACCAAATAAGTGCAAAAAGGAAGTGGATTGCTGAAACTGTATAATGACAACACTGTTAAGAAATTACTATTTTATCCAAGGTATTCTCATGTGGACAACAAGTTCCAGATTTGATTTAAGAATCAGGGACAAAATCTCATTTTTGGCCTACATGTT
>VXBQ01012990.1:0-19312 GCA_013400175.1 Phainopepla nitens | reverse complement strand
GCGAGTGGGGAAGAGTCTGAGCGGGGTGAGGGTGGGCGGAAAAACCTCTGGTTTGCACGGAAATCTGGTGAATTCGTAAAGCAGCAAAGACCGAGCGCGTTTAACTGCAAATGTATACACAAGAAATACACCTTAGTCAGACAAATACTCCGACTTTCTCATTGGCTGATAAAGTCCCGGCATCCCCAGACGCCCTGAGGCAGGGAGTCCTGCAGTACAGAGATCCCTGGAATGGTTTGGGCTGGAAGGGGGAACCTTACAGCCCATCCAGTGCCACCTCTGCCATGGCAGGGACACCTTTCCCTGTCCCAGGTGCTCCCAGCCCCAGTGTCCAGCCTGGCCTTGGGCACTGCCANCTTCCAGGGATCCAGGGCACCCACAGCTTCTCTGAGCACCCTGTGCCAGGGCCTCAGCACCCTCACAGGGAGGAATTCCTTCCCCATGTCCCCTCTAACCCTGCCCTCTGGCAGTTTAAAGCCATTGTCCCTTGTTCTGGCACTCCAGGTCTCTCTCCATCTCTCCTGCAGCTCCTTCAGGCACTGCAAGGCCACAGTTAAGTCAACCTGAAGCTTTTTTCCCTCCAGGCTGAACAATCCCAATTCTCCCAGCTGTTCCTCACAGTAGATCTGCTCCATCCCTCTAAACAAGTCAGTGGCCTCATCTCCAACAGATCCATGTCCTTCCTGTGTTGTGGAGATTTAAAAATCCAAAACCAAACTAAATAAAAAAAAAACCCAGAAAACCACCAGCAGCAGCAACAAAAAAAGACCCACCAAAACCCCCAAACCAAACAGAAACCCCGAGACAACAGAAAAAAAGACCAGCCAATAAACCCATAGCGCGCACAAAAGCGGAGTTCTGCCCTGCAGGCGCTTTAAGGAGCCCGTTGTATTTTGCAGAGTGCCAGCAGCAGCTGCCGCGGGCCCGGAGCGTGGCGTCCTGGATCGTGGGGGGCCACGAGGCCGCGGAGGGCGCCTGGCCGTGGGTGGTGAGCCTGCAGGTGCTGCGCGGCGGCGTGCGCTTCATGCACCTGTGCGGCGGCGTGCTGCTGGGCCACAGAGCCGTGCTGACCGCCGGCCACTGCGTCGACGGCCGGACGTACGTACTGGGGCTGACCCCTGGGCACCGCGGCCGAACCCCGGGGGGGAAGGAGGCCCAGGGCACCTGGGGTGGCCAAAGGAGCAGAGCAGGGATCGTCCCCCTGTGCTGGGCACTGTGAGGCCTCTCCAGAGCTCTGTCAGTTCTGGGCCCTCACTCAAGGGAGATATTGAGGGGCTGGAGCGTATCCAGAGCCAGGAGCAGAGCTGGGGAAGGGGCTGGAGCACGGGGCAGATGGAAAAGATCTCCAAGACCATGCAGTCCAACCTGTGCCTGATCCCCACCTTGTCACCAGAGCACTGAGGGCCACCTCCAGTCATTCCTTGGACATCTCAAGGGACGGGGACAACACCAACTCCCTGGGCAGCCAGCATCAGGAATAATCAGTCAAGAATCATAATCAACATCAAGAAATCTTGGCTGTGCCCTTCTAGCCTGGGTCAGAATTACCTGTGTTTTTTCTAACAAAGGGCTGTTTGGTTTTGATTAATAGAATCACAGAATGAGATACTGGATGAGATCTCGTTCAACCCTTGACTCTGGGCTTTTCCAGCTCTGGACTATTCACCCCAGCCTAGTGCTGGGATCATGGCTGGGGAAGGAGCTGCTCCCTGTGGAACAGCAGCTGGAGCAGGAGGACCCTTTCCCATGCCAGGTTTCTGCTCCCTTCCCCAGCCCACTCCCCCAACGTAGTTTGGGTTGCTTTGTTCCATGGAGCTCTGATTTTTCTGGTTAATAGAGTTTTTTTAACCACTAAAACTCACCACAAAATGTTGTGATATTTAGATTACAAATACTGCAATTCATTAGTTTTAACACTATTTCCGTTTTTTCTTGTTTATCAGAACCAGCAATTTGGCACTTACTTTTATTTTTTTTTTTTTATTATGTGGTAATAACTCCTCGTAACACTTTTAACTGCACTTACAGCAATTCTGGAGCATTTCAGCTCCCAGCACTGGTCTCTTTTCCAGCCTTTACCACAGTTGCACAATCTGCATCAGTCAACATTAACTGTGTTGACTCAACCATGACCTGGGGGAAAGTGAACTGTAACATCTGCAATATTTGGAACTTTATACTTTATCAGGACTTTGTTACATCAGCTTCTTGTTTGTATTTAACAAATATTTATTTGCAATATAATGCCTCTTTAAATTATCAGTTTAATTTTTACCTTAATTTTGGAGGTTAATTTGAATTTTATAGCTCATCCCAGGCCAAATTCAAAACTCACTTAATAAAGATTTTTTTCAACATACTTGACAAGAAATTAGATCTGAATGACTCTACCCCTATTTCTAAATTAAATAGTAACTTGATAGTCATTATTTTACTTCTAGATAATGGATTTCCCAGGTCTAAGTAAAAGTAGAGTCTTTATGAGCAGTGTGGAGGATGAGCCTCCTTCCTTTATCCAAAATAAAACCATGTTTTCAGCTTTTTCAGACCAGTATCTCCTGGTGGCCTCTGCTGAGATGGAGTGAGAGGCAAAATCTGGGTGTCCTCTTAAATCCTTATTCTGAATTTTCCTTAACAGCCATAACCACCACTAGGGAGTGTTCACATGGGCAGAATGGTAATGAGGCAGATTTGTTCCAGGAAATATTTCCTATGGAATTTGGAATTAGGAATGTATATTCCTAAAGGTGCATGAGCAGAAGAGGACGGGGTAGATGGGATATTGGGAAGAAATTTCTCCCTGTGAGGGTGCTGAGGCCGTGGGTGCCCAGAGAAGCTGTGGCTGTGATCCCTGATGTGCCCAAGGCCAGGCTGCGCTTGGGGGCTTGGAGCACCCTGGGACAGTGGGAGGTGTCCCCGCCGTGGCAGGGGTGGGATCAGATGAGCTTTGAGGCGCCTCCAATCCAAGGCGTTCCTGGATTCCATGACTGCGTGAACACAAACAGTAAAACCGCCGTGAATTCTCTCGCAGGGATCCATGCTCCTGGAGAGCCGTTCTGGGCGTGCACAACCTCCAAAAGCACAGCCCCCACACAGCGAGGAGGAGGATCAGGAGGATCATCGTGCACTCGCAGTTCAGAAGGGAAACGTTTGAGAACGACGTGGCGGTGTTCGAGCTGAGGTCGGCGGTGCGGTACAGCCTCTACATCCAGCCCATGTGCCTGCCCCCCGTGGCCCTGGTCCCGCCCCTGGAGAACAGCTCCGACTGCTACATCAGCGGCTGGGGACGCACGGCCGAGAAGGGTACTGGGCTCTGGCCACTGCCGGCCGCATCCTCACCCACGCACCGCGGGCACCGCCCGCTCCAGCTCCCCCCGGTTATAAACTCACTTTGCATCTTGGAGGCCTTTCCGGACCTTTCAAGGGGGAAAGAGGACAGGTTTAGGTTAGATATTGGGAAGGAATTCCGCACTGGGGGGGTGGTGAGGTTCTGGCACAGATTGCACAGTGCAGCTGTGGCTGCCTCATTCCTGGAAGTGTCCAGGGTCAGGTTGGATGGGGCTTGGAACAACCTGGGATGGTGGAAGGTGTCCCTGCCCGTGGCAGGGGCTTGGAACTGGATGAGCTCCCAACCCAAACCTTTCTGTGATTCTAACTGGATTAGCTCAGGTTATGGTCTCCTCACACAACGTCATTTAACTGTGCAGTGAGGATCTGCTTTCAGGGGTTTTCCATCACAAGCAGGTTAGACCCACATAGGAATACATTTTCCAGCCTTTCTTTCAAGTATAACATGAAAAAAAAAGGAAAATAAACTCAGCTGATTTCAGATTTGTGGTGCAGGTCAACGTGGGCTGCTGGAAACAGCTATTTTATTGAAAAGCAACAATTCTGATGCCACATGTTGTGAACTGAGGGGTTCCCACGGGATTTATGAATGACTACACCCCCTCCATTCTTTTTACTCCCACTGGGCACAAATTCAATGCCAGTCGGTGTCGTGTGTGGGAGTTTTGGGGTCAGCTGGGATTGTATGAGCCTGTTTGATAAGCCATCTCTGATATATTGAGCAAGGCAGATGTATTATCACTGGTGCTTCTTCTGAGGAAGAATTGCAAAATCTACATCAAACCCAAGTCTTCAAACCTTTAACCCACTCCACCTCCAATCCAGGCAGGGTCTGTGTCATATCCATGTCTAAACATGTCCAGGAACACACCTAGGCTGGCGAAACAAAAAAAAACCAAACCGAACAAACAACCCCACAGTAAAATTGCTACACACCCCAGCATATTTCACCTTTCTAAATTCTGTCTCCATTTAAGGTAAAACCTCATCTGTGCTAAAACAAGCCCAAGTGGGAATCCTCCCCCCCAGCTTGTGCAACAGCTCCGAAGGGTACGCGGGGCTCGTGGACAGCAAAGCGCTCTGCGCCGGCGCCTGGGCCGGAGGCACCGACACCTGCCAGGTGAGAAGGGAGGTGGTGCCCCACCTGCCTCGCTGGAACTCCCAAGCCAGAGGCTCAGCAGCATCGTGATTTGTAGCATAATTAATTAAACTAGCAGAAATACTAACTGGAAAACATGTCCAATGCAAAGGAAGCATTGTAAAAGGGTGGGACGGTGATCGCAAAACAAAAAATGTACACAAAGAATTTGGTGGTATTGGAAGGATAATAGGAATAGGTGAACAAAGAGGAAGGATAAAGAATGCAACATATTTATGCCACAGAGGTGTCAGTAAATCATATATGAAACAAAACACTGGACACTGTACCATGCAGTGTGTGTGAAGCACAAGTATGTCTCACCTGTTCTTATGCTGGAGAGCAGCACTGGACACAGATTAAGGCTCAGGAATGTGGTTCAGGGATAGGGCTCTAGGAAGTGGCTCAGGGATGTGGCATGATTTTCATTTAAATTCTGAGCAATCACCACCTCTTTCTCGGAAAAGCCAGTTCTCAGTTCCAAAGCACTGGCAGAAGCTGCAGCACCAGCTGGGACACGGAGACATTTCTAATTAAACCCCATAATGTATCCTAAGTGCTTTGTCTGATATATTTCCTGCTTCTCTCAGCACTTTTCCCTGAGCAGGTGACACGGCTAAGACACAAGACGTGTGCTCCTTACTGTGTCTCTTGGAGCTTCCACACCGTGTGGACCAGTTCCCCAGTTAAGCGAGGAGTGAAGGTTTAGGTTTAGGCATGAAAAGGTGCAGAGAGAAAACAACAGAACCCGAGTTAAAAGATCCTGAAACAGTGCAGGCCTGGGGCTCTGGTCAGTGCAGTGTCCTGACAAGAATCAGGAGGAATTTCTCCATGGAAAGGGAGGTCAGGCACTGGAAGGAGCTGCCCAGGGAGCTGGTGGAGTCCCCATCACTGGAAGTGTCCAGGGAACAACTGGACGTGGCACTCAGCACTCAGCTCTGGGTGACGAGATGGGGATCAGGCAGAGGTTGGACTGGATGGTCTTGGAGGGCCTTTCCAACCTCAGGGATGCTGATTCTGTGTCTTTCAGCAACACCAGATTTACCTTGAGTTGTCCACGTGCTACTGCCCACATGTTACTGTCATTGTGACTGTCCAGTTAACTGAGCTGCTTAAAATAAATCTAAAAAACCAGACTGGTTACTGCCTGAATTGTTTCCTGCAAGGAAACCCTCACATACTCCTGGTTTTTGTGGTGTTCATTTGTAGGGAGACAGCGGGGGCCCCCTGGTGTGTTACCACCCTGACACTGACAAGTACTACCTCCTGGGCATCGCCAGCTTTGGGGTGGGCTGTGGCCGCCCCAAGTACCCCGGGATCTACGTGCGCCTGTCTCAGTACAGAAAATGGATAAAAGCAAAACTGCTGCTGACTAACAAGACTCGGAACCCCAGTGTGAGCACCACAGTCACCATCCTCCTGACTCTGGCACACACTGTGCTCGTGCAGACTTGGTAGAGGGGCAAGCCAGCGTGTCCATCCTTGTGGAGGTCTGTCCTGCCTGAAAAAGCTTGGAAAAAAACAGCTCCCCTCCTGACTCACAATAAAACCAAGAGCCAAAGGATGTGCACTTTTTAGGAGTCATGTTTGCCATTGTATTTTTTGTTTCCTGCCTCTGATATCCACACTGACAGGAGATAGGAAACAGTAACAGCCTCGGCACTAATAAGGAAAATTGAATATAGAAACGTTATCAACTGGAAACACTTTCTTCCCTGCCTATTTCTGTGCTTCTCCAGCCATCAGAAGGTTAAATACACTCAGTGACGCCACCAGGGTTTGGGGATGGCAGATGCTCCCTCTGCCGGGGAAAAACTAGTAGAGCACATTAAGGTTTTAATTAACCATTAATTAACCAAACCTTAACTATGGCTCAGCTTATTGAAAACTAAGAAAGTAAAAAAAACCCTGCAGGAAGGTAAAAGCTGTTCTGCACTCGTTATTTTTAGCACTGGCAGGTGTATACAAATGCCATTTTATCCACTAAAACTGACTATTATTTATTCCTGGCTGTCATATGACCCAATACCATGCAGGTATTCACACCTGGTCACCATCACTGCAGCTCTAATTTCATTAAAAATAAATAGGGACCATCAAAATGATAATATTTTAGCGACTTTATTTACCAAGATCAAAATTTGCAACCATTAATTGTTTCAACAAATATTTACAATTCATGGAAAGCACGGACTGCTTGGAACCAACCAGCAGAACAGCATCAGCTGTTGCATCTCTTACCCTCAGGAATGAGATTTGACTCTTTAAAATCGATTCTTAAAGTAAATCCAAACTAAGAACTTCATGATCAGTGCTTAAAGAGCAAACTTGTGTTACTGTTTAATATTCCCATGATGAAAAATCAGCTGTTCTTTCCAACACATTAAGAGTATAAAAATTGACTCCTGGTGTGTCTGGCAGGACAGGTGCTTCCCTTGCTGGATACAAGAAGAATTGGCCACCAGGTTTTTACAGTCTTAACACTCGATAGTTTTTGTTTATTATTGTTCCATATTACAAAAGGAAAAAAGAGAACACAGTGAGGATCAGAACCACAGAGTTCCCAAAGCAGTTCAGGTCAAACCCTCTCCCACACGCCAGGTTACACACAGCTGAGGAAAGGTCCAATCCTCTGAGGTGCATGTTCCAGACACATTCCAGGCTGTTCAGTTCTCCTGAAATTCCACCAAAGAAACAGGAAACACCGATTTCCAGGAGCAGCTCCCTCAGTTTAGGACTTTCCCACCCTTTTTTCTGATGTGTGACAAAGCTTTTTTCTGACATGATGGCAACCAGGAGTCACACTCCAGCCTGGCCTAAAGGAAACGCACTGGGACTCGTGCCCACAACAATCAGAGACTTAAAAACTTCAGGAAAAAAAGAAATAATTTTCTAACCCACTAACCAGGAGACTGTGGAATGCAGATTCCTCATGGCAAAGAGCTCTGCTTGCTACAAGTCCATTAATTCCCAAAGGAGTAAAATCAAAAATACTGACTGACCAGGGGATAAGCATTACACATCCAGGGAGGGAGCACAGCCTGGAATTCCATCCAGGTCTGAGCTAGCACGACACACAGGGAGCTCTAACACCTGGGAACAGCACAGTCCCAGAGTGCAATTCCCACTGACAGAACTGGAAGCAGGATTCAGTCCCAGCTATGGAAATGGTTTATTACTCATGCAAGAAGCACTGCAGTCACCTACAGCACCTGCCCAGGACCACCAGGCCCACGGCCAGACAGCTCTGGGGACTCCAAGAGTGGAGATTCCCCAGGTAAAGGAGTCCTGATCACATCAAACTTTTGATTTTCACCTGAAACAGATTAAAATGGTACAAACTGGACTCTCTGGCACAATGAGATCTAATGTGCAGATATTGTCAACTCTGGGGAGTAAAAAGCCCAATTTTTTTTTTTTCCCCTCAATACTCTTTAGGATCCATTTATTCTGCAAGTTGCCTACAGACATACAAAATTAATTCAAGTATCTCCTACACCAAAGAGGATCCCATTTGACTTTGTACTATCCATAAAAATATATCCTTGAAAATCTGGTTCACAAAATATTTCATTTGGTTACTAAAATGAAAGATATAAACTGTCAAAATACGTATAGAAACTCAATTTCAGGTTTTGTAAAGATCACAATTTAGCTACAAAATATACCACCCATCTCCCTGTTTGCAATATAGTATTTGCTTACAAAGACACCATTACTTTGCAAAATAGCTCCTACCTTACAAAATTAAACTGGAAATTGTAATTTTGCACATCTTCCAGCAATAAACCAGAGATTAGAACCTCATAACCCTTTGGTATAGATCTTCCATTTTTTACTACATCATTTTTCTTCTATTTGGTTTCATGTTCCAAAGCCTGGGAGAATCCCCAGCCAGGACAAGCACTGAGTGTTTAATTGTAGATATGATCAGCACACAATTTAATTTTCAATGATTAATGTTTCTCATGTCCAGAACTAAGAACAAAACTCTTGCGAAATTGAAAAATTTCAGAACTTTAATCTCAGAAGTTCTTCAGAACTTTTGTCACCAGTCCTTGTCCCTCACACTGTGCTTTAAAATTACTGATGTGTTGAATTCTCTAAGAAAATCAACACAATTTTCCGTGCCTCAGACATTTCCAGGACCAGGTCTCTTGCTGCCTTCTGCAGATCCTTCCCCAATCTGATAAACACGGCAAACATGGAAAAAAAATCATCCCAACTTTTAAAATTGTCATCTGAGAAAAGAGTAAAAACATAATTTATACCTCGAGCAAAGTATCAGAATTTTTATCATCTGCACCTGTAAATATCAACTTACAGGTTAAAATAAAAATATTTACAGACAAATAACTGAAGGAAAAAGGCTTGAAAAGGAGTAAGAAATCAAAACATACACTGGTTATAAATGTTACTAATAATGTCAGCTATGGCAAGGATTCTGTTTCATCCATGTTTTCTTTGTAACCAAATTTTGCCTCCCTTATTAGAGGCATTCAAAGGAACTTCCAAAGAAACTCTCATCACCTGCCTCGCCACACGTGACTGTCCTTCCGCTGTAGCTGCAATCTTGAATTTATCAGTTTCCAGTTGTGCCAGCAGGAATTTTGGTGAGGTTTTCTTGTTTCCTGTTTGAATTTTGTCACCAACATGTTGTAAAGAAAATCTATAGAGTCTTTGAGCTGTGAAATCTAGGTAGAAAAGTTTCATTTTTGACCTTTCATCTAGTTTAAAAAATTCAGTATAAAAAAAAAAAATTCTCCTCTGATATTTCACCAGTCCCCAAAGGTTTTTACCTTCTCTTCTTACACACTTTTATGACAGTAAAGATCTTTCAAAGTTTTTAGCTCTTCAATTAGAGTTTTGTTCTGATTTTCCAGGACTGCCACTCGATTTTCCAAACATTTCACATACTCCTTCTTCTTCCTACGGCATTCCCGGGCAGCTTCTCTGCAACAGAGAAGCAGAATTCTCGATTTTAGGTGTGAGATCTATTTTCTGAAAGTCACAACACTGACCAATATGAGAGAGCTGGAACTGCAGTGAGGAACAAAACCAAGCCAAAACTGCCCAAGGAGAGCAGGAAATTCAGCAGGATCTGGTAACACACATAGCAGAAAATCTGCAGGGGAAACCCAATTTTGGTTTCTCCCCACTGTGAGACTCAAGGAAGCTTGTCTGGGTGACAACTTCCCACAAGCCCAGGTGTGCTCAGGTGGGGAAAGAGGCCAAGTGCTGGACACTGTTGAGGCCCCTCCACTTCTGGACCCTCACTGCAAGAGAAATATGGACAGGCTGAGCACATCCAGAGCTGGGAATGGAGCTAGGGAGGGGGCTGGAGCACAAGGAGAAGGCTCTGGAGAACCCCTGAGGGAGCTGGGGGGGCTCAGCCTGGAGAAGAGGAGCTCAGGGGGGACCTTCTTCCTCTCCAGAACTCCCTGACACAAAGGGCAGTCAGAGGCTGGGGGGTCAGCTCTGCTCCCAGGGAACAGGGACAGGAGGAGAGGGAATGGCCTCAAACTGTGCCAGGGGAGGCTCAGGCTGGACATGAGCAGGAATTTCTCCATGGAAAGGGTGGTCAGGCATTGGAAGGGGCTGCCCAGGGCAGTGGTGGAGTCCCCATCCCTGCAGGTAGGTAAGAAAAAGATAGCCCCCATTTTTCTATTCTTAGAGAGGAATGTAATGAAGAATTTTGGAGAGAATCAAAAGAGATTCAAATCGGTGGAGTTTAATACAAACAAAATAACTTAGTGCCTTGTATTTGGGCTGTCCCAGAACAAAATTGGGAAAAAAAATCAAAAAAGGAATGTGTTGTATGAATTCATCTGATCATTTAGAATCCATTCATAAGAGCATTCAGTAATGATGAATGACAATGCAATGATCCAGTCACTGAGTGCTGCACTGGATGTGGCACTCAGTGCTTTGCTGGGGACGTGTCACAGGCTGGACTTTATGAAGTCCAACCATCCAGTAAAAGGGGTGTAAATAAACCCCTTTACTTACGCCTTTACCCCATCAGTAAAACTTTGTGCCACAGGACTCAGGAAGTGCAACACGTGTAGGAAAAGCGGTGGAGAACCCGCGTTAGCAGCTTATTCTAATTCCAAAAGTCTTCCAGCCTCCACCTCAGCACGTTAAAGTCAGCAAGCTGAGCAGCTCAGGTGCACTCACATACCTGTTCTTCATCAGCCTGATCTCTCGTTTGAGCTGAGGGTCGTCTGTCTTGCTGGTCTGTGACGTCAGAGTGACGGGGGACGTCATCACCACGGTCTGGGGCAGGGAGGACGTGGTGGGCGTGGTGCGGATCTGGTACGTCTGCATGTCCCCAGAGGCAGCTGGGGACACAGAGAGCGTGCCATGAGCAGGTGGCACTCGGGGAACCGGGCTGTAACCACGTCCCCAGGGGGCACTGTACTCACTCTGCACCACCACCTGGTTGCTGGGCACCAGGATCTGCTGGCCATCCGAGGTCTGGGCGTACTGCAGGATGGTGGTGCCGGGCTGGGCGCCGCCGGCGTTGGCCATGGTCAGTGTCTGCAGCCCCTGCACCCCGTCTGCCCCCGGGCCTGCCAGCTGCAGCCCGTTGGCTGCGATGGCAACTGTGAGGGAGACACGTGGCCAAGAGCATTTGTAGCTGTACAGTGTGAAAGAAAGGCAAATCACTGTATCCTAGAATGGGTTGGGTTGGAGGGACGTTACAGCCCACCCAGTGCCACCCCTGCTGTGGGCAGGGACACCTTCACTGTCCCAGGGTGCTCCAGCCCTGTCCAGCCTGGCCTTGGGCACTGCCAGGGATCCAGGGGCAGCCCCAGCTGCTCTGGGCAACTGTGCCAGGGCCTCAGCACCCTCACACGATGGAGAGGAGCAGCTGTGAAGCACCATGAACAGCAAGTGGGAACATCAAAGGAACAAATCCTAATTTTTTGTACCTCTCTGATACCACAGGAGCCTTTTAGTGTGGCCTATGATACACACACACACACACACACACACACACACATATAGGTATCTTCACTGATATGCTGGGTTAAATCCAGCAAAGAACACTGCTGTGTGCTCCATACCAACACCCTTAAATGTCTTATGTGCAAAAACTAAAATTACAAAGCACTGAGTTTATCTGAGGTCTGCAGACACCAGTTAGTTCTACGTACTAACTTCACTGACTACGCGATAATAACCAACTTTTGTCCTTCATCCTACTCCAATATTTAAGGAAATGTGTATTTTGAGGCAAACTGAAGAAAACCTGTGAGGATATTTTGGGTAACATACTGTACTGTCCAGTGCTTGTCTGGTAGATGGGCGTGGGAACGGACATGGAGGTGACAGTGGAGACCCCAGGACTTTCCTCATCTCCTTTTTTATCCCGTGTGTCTTCAGAAGAAAGATCTTTCAAAATTTTTCTGTGAAAAAAAAGGAGTCTGACATTTGACTGCACTCCTCACTTCAGTAAAATGATACAACAGAGTAAAATTGCAGCTGGTGAACATTCTTCCCTGTACAAAATCCTGCTGAGGCCAACCTCTAGTTAGTGGAGTTGAAGTTTCCTCACAGAAACTTTCAGAAGTTTCTGATGGCTCAGAATGTTCAGTGCATGAACAGATTCCCTGCGTGTTTCAAGGGAAAGGTAAGAACCTGGAGGGCAGCAGAAAACTGAAAATCCTGGGAAGAGGCTGTTGTTTTGGTTTCAAATAAAAACACCCGTACCGGTAGGATGGACGACGAGCCAAGATGCCTCGAGCCTTCTGTGAGGAGCCAATGCTGTCTGAGGAATCCTGAGAATCCTCACTCTCAGACAAGGAAGAAACCTGGTGAGAAAGGGAACAGGAACACCAGTCATGTACAGGACAAACCCAGAAAGCACCTGGAATCTTTTATGTAGAAGAGGAGCAGTGGGGTATGTTGGTGAAAATGTAGAAGTTCATTGAAAATAATACTTAAGGCAGCAGCATATCAGGGAGTAAATATGCAAAGTATATCTACAATTTTCTTTATTCCACTGTGTGTTCATCGAGTTCAAAGTGTTATTTTGTCTCTGATGCTCCTTATTAGTGAACAAAACATTGATTTGTTCTTATCTGTGTGCCAGTAACAGAGTGCAGAGGAATGCACAGAGGCCTGGGAGAAGCTTCTCACTGAACTGCAGAGACAGAGCAGCCTATGATCAGCAGGGAAGAAAACCTGCTCGTGTTGTATTTTTTCCCCCAACAAGCCCACAATGTTCATAAATTACAGAAAAGGAATGAATGCAGTCAGTGGCGATGGTGCAACCAGGGGGAAGGAAAAGGAAAGAGACTTAACAGAAACGTGAGCACCAACAACCAGCCAATGCAGACACCTGACTGCTTTCAGCAGTGACAGAGGCTCTCCTCTCCCTGCTCTGATGTTACAGCAGTGACAGCTGACAATCCCTGCCAGGTTTGCTTCAGTGTAGTGTGGTGTGAGGAGAGGAGTGTGGGACAAGGATCAGGGACAAATTCCTGGGTTTTAGGGCAGCTCCTCCCCGCCTGGCTGCCAGGGCAGTGGCTCCCCAGTGGAACTCCAGGTCCCCTGGGCTCTGCAGCAGGGACTGAGTGGAGCAGGAACAGACTCACTGCAACTCCCTGGGTACCTCGTGGAAGGGACTCTTACAAAAATCACATGGCAAGTGAGTAAGAGACACCAAAAGGGAGTTACAGCATGAGAGAGCACCCAGCAGCTCACTCCCCTTCAGGCAGCTTCACCTTTCCCAAACACTCATTTTAATCCACTGCTGAATTATTCTGTTATTCCCCACTCCCCTCCTCTGGCTGTCAGACCTGACTGCCAAGGCACCAACTACAGAGCTGAGGACTGGATATTTTAATAAAGGGAGGTGACATCAAATGGTTTCATTTCAACTCCAAAGGTGACTTCCCCCGAGGAAGAATTTCAAGCCCAGATGAGGGATCGCAGAGGACTGTCTCTTACAGCTGGGTCAGAGAAGCCTCTGAGCACCTTTTCACATCCTCTCACCTACACAAGTGCAGATCTGGGGTACCTGAAGCCACTCTGGAGTTACCTGCACGGTTTGCACCTGAGGGGAGTGGATCACAGAGGAGGACTGAGCTGTCTGAATGACTCCCTGGACCTGGACTTGCTCTCCAGGAAGCTGAACCACTGTGAGGGGAGCAGAACCTCTGAGAGACATCTACAACAGACCAAAAGCCATCAGTAAAACCTTTGTGCCACGGGACTCAGGAAGCACAAGTAGGAGAACTGGAGGAGAATCCCCTTAGCAGCTTATTTTAATTCTAATTAAATCACAAAAGTACCTCGAAAGATGCACTTTTTTTTGACATTATTTGCATATGAAAAAGGCTGAAACAGTTCATTAATTCCTTTGGTTGGAGAAAAATCAAACATGGCATTATGTCACATAATCAAATATGTGATATTATGTAACATATTAAAGACATGAAAATGCTTCAGCTTCATAAAGGGTCTGTAGTTTTGATGTTGAACTCATATGAGTCTTTGCATTTTAATTCAATTTATATTGTTCACATTTCCCTATGTTCACACAACAAAAATAATTCAAGTTACACATGTAGATTGTAAGTAAATAACCACTTTTGTCATGAAATTTCTTCACTACTTTTATTAATCTGAAATACATGACAAGATGAAGGGATCATGAAAATACACCCAGCTGAATTTCCATCTAATGTTACTTTTGTATCATAACTTGCAATATTAAGCGACAATCAGAACTTCTTATATAAAAACAGATCAGGAAACCAGCCTGGAAACAAACCTCAGGACACCTGCTGATATTCTCTCCTCTCCTAAATCTATATTTTGCATCAAAATCCCAATTTCCTCCACAGGAGAAGCAGTGGATGAGCTGCAGAACATTGCTTTTTCCCAGGAAAACCCTCCTGGAAGGATTCACTCCTTCACCAATTCTAAGGGATCCAGGTTAAAGTTCTGACAGGGATGTTACCTCAGAGGAAAAATCTCAAATTTTCAAGTTCATATGGTTTATTAGATTAAATATAGTTCATGTTGGGCTAAAATCCAAGTGTTTCCATGGTGCTGAGTAACCAGGATTGCTGCTACTACAAAAGGAGCTGGAAATGCTTTTTCTAAGGCAAAAAATGAAACCAGGCCTTCATTTTATTCCTGAGCAGCTCCTCTGGTGGACTAACCCCAAATCTGGGCTGCACTTCTGCATTGTACAAACACAAAATACAGCTTTTTCACACTTTTAAATTAATTTTATGTCATCCACCATTAAACAAACACATTTTTCTTAACCTCTTTCTGGTTTTTCTTCTGTGAGTGCTTCTAAGAATGCATCTATATCTTGTAGCACACAAAAACTGTCTCAGAACTCCCTGAAATGTTTGCTGAGATCCAGCCCAGGCTTTACCTGTTGAGCAATATGAGAGAGCTGAGCTGCCTGGAGGGTTGTACCTTGTACAGCTGAGGGCTGGGACGTAACAGAGCTGCTGCTGCCACCCTTGTGCACCTCTTCCATCATCAGCTACGAGAAAACCAGTTAAATGCAGTTAGTAATGAATTTGGACAGCAGACAGGTTCCAGCCCAGTTCCACCAGTGGTTTATGCCCTCAGTGCTTGATGATTCTGGGCTCACCTGGAGATGCTGAAGGAGCTCCTTGCCCTCCAGTGTCACCATTACTGAGGCAGTCTGGATTTTTGTCACTTCCCATCACCACCCTGAGTCATTCTGTGCCTCCTCAAAGGGACACATGGGGAGGGGCACGGTGGGACCTTGCCCTGCTCACCCCTGTGGGTTTGGGCAGGTGAAGCCCCACACCTGGGGTCACCTCCTGAGGCCTGGGAACAGCAGGAGTCCCAGTCAGGACCAGAACAGGTCTGGTCTGTGCTGTAAAGGTCACACAAATCATGGACTGGTTTGGGCTGGGAGGGACATTACAGCCCACCCAGTGCCACCCCTGCCATGGGCAGGGTCACCTTTCAGTGTCCTGGGCTGCTCCAAGCCCTGTCCAACCTGGCCTTGGGCACTGCCAGGGATGGGACAGCCACAGCTTCTCTGGGCACCGTGTGCCAGGGCCTCAGCATCATCCCACTGATATCCAATTCCTGATATCCCATCTAACCCTGCTCTCTTTCAGTTTGAAGGAAGATCCAAGAAGAAAAGCCAGATTCTTAATACTAAAGAATATCTTTAAGTAAGATAATTTCCAAAAATATTTTAACCAAGCCACCAGCCAAACCTATTTTAAACTATCTGAAGGTGTATAAAAACAAACCAGGGACTCAAATCAAAGTGAAGAGAACACACTTTTGAATTTTAAGAGTCACTCTGTCTTGATGTAATGCAGTCAGCAACACTTCTCTCATGTCTAAGATTTTATATTTAACTGTTCAACGTCTTGGCAGCATCCCCCCTCGGATTCTGGGGGACTCAGGGATGCACAAATGCAAGTTTCAGCTGGGGGGAGTGGGCGGACCAGCCTGGAGCATTAAAAGCTGATGGGTGAGTGTTAAACATTTTGTCACAGAAGGTTTGAAAGTGTTGAAAGGACAGTTGCTATGAGACTGGAAATTACATTTCTTTCTGTGGAAATGTGAGTCATTGATTTTTCCCTGCTGAGCCGAACCACAGCACGCAGCCCAATGGGCTCCTGGGGGGAAGAGTCAAGCAAGAGCAGAGTCCTGCACCCTCGCTGCTCTCAAGGCTCTGCAGGACTCCCCAGAAATCACTAAAGCAGGGCTTTGAAGGGAGAAAACTGCAGGCTGGGCGATACAAGAAACTCTGATTGATGCAGCAGCTCTGCTGTGAGGAAAGGCTGGGAGAACTGGGGTTGTTCAGCCTGGAAAAGAGAAGCTTCAGGGTAAGCTCACTGTGCCCTTCCAGGACCTGAGGGAGCTGCAGCAAACACGGACAGAGACCTTTCACAAGGGCCTGGAGTGACAAGAGAAGGGGCAACGGCTTCCCTCTGCCAGAAGGGATTTTGGGCAGGAATTGTTCCCTGGGAGGGTGTGAGGCCCTGGCCCAGGTGCCCAGAGCAGCTGTGGGTGCCCTGGATCCCCGGCGGTGCCCAGGCCAGGCTGGACAGGGCTGGGAGCACCTGGGACAGTGAAGGTGTCCCTGCCACGGCAGGGGTGGAACGAGATGTTCTTTAAGGTCTCTTCCAGCCAAAACAAATCCATGTGTCCTTTACAGACAGACCAACCCCCCCCAGGCAATGATGCAGCTTCCCAATATCCTCGTGGCTGCAGACATCAACCACTGCAAGATTAACAGAATTAAATGACAAACCTGCCAAGGACACAACTTTGTCTGTCCTCAAACACAGTTTTAGCTTTTATAAAGGAAAATCTACATTTTGCACCCTGCAAAGTGTCACAGGTAACCCTCAAATTGAAATCCAGACAGCAGAAAAAATGACAATAAATTTCCAGTGTTACAGAAACCTCTGTTCATTTCTGTAGTGCTAAACCACAGCCTGCCTTCTCTGCTATTAGTTTCTCTACCTTCCTGTCCCATGAGAGACTCAAAACAGCCTGCAAGAAACAGTGAAACCAATAAAATCACCCCAAATAAATACCCCAGAGAGAAAGCACAGAGGGTTTTGCTGACCTTTCTCTCACTGGTGTGAAGTTCTGCTTACAGGAATAAAAGATAAAATATTTCCCGTTAGAAATATGAGTTTTGAGTTTACTTCATCTCTGCTTGCTCTGAATATTTAATTATTCATCCAACATCAATCAATAAAAAGATTTAGCAAGGACTGCAACAAGACAGAAATTCCTCCTGCAACGCAGAGCCTCTGGGGACGTGAGTGTCTCACAAGAGTCCCATGCCTTTAACTTTATTTTTTGGAAAACCAGGAATTTCCCCCTGGAATGGCCACCTATGAGCAGCTGAGACAGATGGGCATTTACCTGTCTGAAGAGAGAGGTTCTGAGGAAAATGCTCAACCTGCAGGTCTCAAGCTCTGACAAGAAGCACCAAAAAGGATGATACCAGAGCCCAGTTACCCCCAGGTAAAACTGAATTTAATTTATTCAGCTGAAAGCAGGAGCTCTCTTTGGGGTGAAGGAAGAATTCTGCTGTCACAGAGCAACAAGAGGAGCAACATCCAAAGCTTTATTGTCCAGAGAATGATTAGTGTCCCAGTCTGTACAAAAACCACTTTTTTATAACCAGACAGGTAAGGGTGATGATTTTCACAGTAAACCTGAAGTCTCCGTGCAGCTCCACCTCAAAAGTCATTTAACTGAAGGGATTTTGCAACAGCAGCTCATGAAATTTGCTTTAAGGACTCCTAAAATTTGAATGAGGCATCATCTCCCTCCAGCCAAGGAAACTCATCTTACTTCAAACCTGAGCCTCAAAAGCACCTTCCTTTGAAACATAAACAGGAACGTCACAGTTCACTGGGGCACACTTCACTTCTCAAAGTTCATTTCTCAAAGTTCTTTCTCAAAGAAACACCTGATATGCCCTAGGAGCATTAGTTAAAAAAGAAAACCCATTCCCTCAACTTCCACTGATTCTCTAATTCTGTAAATTCCCTAAAATGCTTCAGAGGAAACAACCAAGTTCTGTTTCACCCTTGTAAACTGAGTAGTGGAAGGTCTGAATGATGTTTCATCGCTGAAATATTGCAAGAGCCAATTGATTATATTTTTTATAACGTCAGAAATCAAGGAATATTTGACAGAGAATTTTATTCCCAAATAGTGACAGGAGTAAAATTCTGACATTTACAAATTATACAAATCAAAACATTTTCTTAAACGATACTTAAGTAATCTGAGGGAATTTGGGGTCCTCAAAATCAGCTGCTTTCAGCAGTGAAAATATAATTAATCTAATTTTGCCATTAAGACACTTGGAGAAAATCTGCTCACCCAGAAAACTGATGGAACTTCATTTTTTTTCCACCCAGAAATCAGTAAAAGAGCAAAGGGCAGCACATCCCAGCAGATGTGCCAGAGAGCAAGTGAGCAGCCTCGAGTCAACGTGCCCAGTCACTGCTCCAGATTCCATTCCACAGACACACGAAGTTAATTCCTTAAAACTCCGGGAGCACTTTCCTCATAGGATTTCTCCCACTCCTCTCCACCCAGCACCAGCCCGTACAGGAACATCCCCTCACAAGAGCTTCAGAAATAAACGCTGCAGCCTAAAAATGTCAATATTCCATCCGCATCTGATGGTTGTGAGAGAAAAAACAGCCCAGTGATCATTTCTATCCCGCCGCCCTGGATCCACCCGATCCTCACTGAGCACTGGAAGCCAAGGCTCAGACACGGGTCTGGGGCAAAATTCAGGGAGGACAGGTAGCGACGCCCATTACCGGCGGCTGAGTGAGCGATACAGCTGAGCCTGTCACCGGGCAGGGCTCGGGGATCAGCTCGTCCCCCCTCAGCAGCCTTTCCCCCCTTCCCGAGGGCAGCGGGACCCGGGGCGCCCCGCCTCACCCCTCAGCAGCCTTTTCCCCGCCTCCCGGGGGGAGCGGGACCGGGCTACGGAACCGGGACAGGGGAGGGCCCCGTCACCTTCAGGCCTCCCTTTTCCCCCCCATTCCCGGGGAGAGCGGGCGCGGGCCCGGCAGCAGCCCCAGGCCGCAGGGCAGCGCCTCAGGCCCGGCTGCGGTGGGAGCTCCCCGCGGTTTCCGCAGCGGGGAGGCCGCGGCCTGNNCTGGGCCCGTCCCCGCACGGCCCGCGGGGGCGGACGGGGGGGAAGAAGCGGCGGGCGGGCCGAGGGGGATGGGGCGGCCTCCCCAGCCCGCGCTTACCTCAGAGCCCCGCGGGGCCGCGCGTGGGGAGCGCCGGAGCCGCCGCCGGGTCCCGGCC
>VXBQ01012987.1:251016-290255 GCA_013400175.1 Phainopepla nitens | reverse complement strand
TAAATTTTTTTTAAAATTTTTTTCTTTGTCTGAACATAACAGTAAGAAACTGGACTTTATTTTTTTTTAATAAAAATTATATTTTCATGAAATACCAGGCCTGGGACATGAGAAAAGCAGGCAGAGATAGGGCCCAGGGAAAAGAAAAGCTAACTGCATCAATTACTGTTGCAAGCACTAATGGTCCCACTAGCCTTGTTCTAGTTATTCCCTCATTCTGAATTAATTTTCAAACATTTAGAGTCACTTTAAAATTGTAAACTCAGTAAAACAAAATAGAGGAAAAAATGTTATGTTGGTAACTCAGTATAAGGTGTTTATGACAACATAAAAAAATATTCTCTGGTTCAAGTTTACACATAACTTGTCATAATTTTATTTTATCAGCAAGTAATGATTCAGAGATTTGCACAGAATCACAGAATATCTCAGTTTGAAAGGGATCATAAAGTCCAAATTTCTACTCCTTACAAGACTACCTTACACTGAACCACCTGGCTAAGAACACCATCCAGACACTGTTTGCACTCTGACGGACTTGGGGCCATGACCACTTTGCTGAGGAGCCTGTTCCAGAGACCAGTGATCCTATCAGTGAAGAACCTTTATCTAATGTTCCATATGAACTTCCTCTGATGTACTTCATTTCCTCCCCTCATGTCTTATTATCAGTCACCCAACAGAGGAGATCAGCATCTCCTGCTGTGCCCCTTGAAGAAGTTGTAGACCATGGTGGGGTCACACCTCAGTTTTCACTTCTCCAAGCTTATCAAGCCAAGTGACCTCAGCTGCTTCTCCTAAGTCTTGCCTTCAAGACTTTTCATCATCTTAGTTGTGCTTTTCTGGACACACTTTTATGATTGATGTTCTCCTTATATTGCAGCACCCAAAACTGCCCCCAGCCCTCGAGGTGAGGCTGCCCCAGTGCAGAGCAGAGGGGACAATCCCCTCCCTTGCCCAACTGGTGATGCTGTGCCTGATACCCCCCAGGACATGGGTGGCTCTCCTGGATGTGTAGGCACTGCTGACTCACATTCAACTTTCAACTGACCGGGACCTCCAGGTCCCCTTCCATAAGGNATTTCATATAGTTGGTGATTGCCCAACTATTGAGTCTATCTAGGTGTCTCTAAGACCTCTCTACCTTTAAGAAGTTCACAGCTCCTCCTAGTTCAGTATCATCACCAAACTTCCTGTACACTTGACTCCTGAATCCGGATCATTTGTAAAATATTAAAGAGCATTGTCCCTAAAATTGAGCTCTGGGAAAGCCCGCTGGTGCCCAGCCTGATATAACCCCATTTACTATAATCCTTTGAGCATAATCTGACAGCCAATTGTTCATCCCATGTATTGTAGACTTGTCTATGGATTAATATGTGATATATATTATGAAGAGTACTGTGGGAGACAGTATCCAAACCTTGCTTAAAATTGCAGACCACCACATCTTCTGGCTTTTCTTGGTCAGGTGGATGTCCTCATCATAAAAGGAAATTAAGTTGGTTAAGCAGGACATGAACTTGTTCTGGAAATGACACAACTGTGTTGCCTCTTAGCTGTTTTTCATAACTTCTTGTAACTTCCATAATGACTTTCTCCATAATTTTACCAGGCACTGAAGCAACATCAGCCAGCCCTTTCATTATTCTGGGATGATGAAACAAGCATAAACACAGAGGATAAATTTTTAAGAGGATAATATGTATCTAAATGCTACAGCATTCCTCTGAGTAAGTGATCTGGAATACCTTTGACTTGATAAATAATCCTATATTTGGCTTCATGTAACAAAAAAATTTGTGTTAAAAATTAAAAAAGCTTGCAGGAGTAGCAGTGATATACCACCCTGAATGGCACTAGCAATTAGCTGGGGTAAGAACAAAGGGATGCATCAGATGTTCTTCTGATACATCGGCTGTTAAGAAAATGCATGGTCATTCATATCCACAGTGGGATTTCATCCTTCCTTTTGTGTTCTTCTCTTTCTCATTGGAAAAATTACTATGATATTATGTGTGTGCTTGAGTGTAGCTATCCCTAACCTAAAGAGTTATAGCACTTAAGTTATTTAAGGAAAGAAAGGAAATATGATAAATTTCCAGGTAGTTTTGTTTCTCAGGCTGTATTCTGTCTCTGAAATGCTGATGCAGATCAGTGGAACTACTCAGCGTGTAAAATAAAACGTGCATATAAGAGTGAGGTCAGAAGTTAGTTGCAGCAGCAGATAAAACAAATACATTTGGCTTTGTACTGAAGGGGACTAGGAGACACTGCATTGGCATTTACAGTTTATCAGGGGAAAGTAATGATCAGCTAAAATATAATCACTTTTTGCTGACTGTGTCTAAGGATCAGATACTATTTCTTATTTGGCTCCTAACTTTTCATTTCACAGGATGGAAACCTAGATGTGAACTAGCAAGTTAAATATCTTCCTGAATTTGGATGTTCACCCTCTTGGAATCAGTGTGATGCTGGAAGTAAGGAGTAATAATTTCATTTTTGTTGCTCTAGAGCCACAAGACTGATTTAGATGTCTTTCTAAGAGTGTGAGTACCAATGATAATTGGGTTGCAAATGACACTCCCCTTTGTTTGCCATTTGGTTTATTTTAAGTTTCTTCTGCTATGTTGCATATGTTTACAAGTAAAAGATAATTAGTCTATGATTTGTTCTACAGATAATATCAGGATCAGGGATATGCTGGCACAACTGTTTTTGAAAACAGAAAGTATTAGCAATAGTGACATTTGGTTTTTTGTGTTTACACATATATAGTGAAAATAAAGGTGTTCTGATTTCATGCTACAGCTGGTATGGGCTGTCTAGAACAGAACATCAGCAGACAGAGTAAATCACCATTTCATCATTATAATAAGAAACATGCCTAATCTTTGGCATCGTGGCGCACAACATAGTGCTCTTGAATACCGAGTCAGCCATTAGAAATACAGATGATAGAAATAACATATTCTAGTAGTACATATGGTGTTTCTCTCAGTGTACATACATGCACATGCATAAAGCAGTAAACTAGCTTTAAATATTCCTGTTGTTCTCTGGTTGGAGTTTCAGGTTCAGTGGAAGTAAAGACCCTCTGTGTCTCTGAGGATAGATGTCACTAATCAACTCACATGTTATGCTCAGCTTCTGGGAAATACAGTAGATCCAGAGCTGATCCCTTTGGAGGGACTCAAGAAGTACATTAAATTTCTACTGAATCCCCGTGAAAATATATAAACATCCTGAAATAGTCCCACCAGTGAATTTGGAAACCAAAAATTTGCAGTCATGACTTTGCCCTTTGGTTTAGGGCAAGTTACATCACCAAAGGATCCAAGTTCTTTAAAGGTCCATTAGCAATTAGGTCTGGGGTTGCCATGTGTACTGCATTCTTTTTCAACCTTACCCTCTTTCCCTGAGAAGTATTAGTTTAGTATTTTGAAATATTTTTGATTTGGGCCTTTTTTTTCCCCTCCAGTGGAAATGCTGCTTAAGGGTGTTCATGGCTAACGAAGAAAAAGGTTTCTTACAGTTACAGAAGACATTGAAGTTTATGATGGCCCTTATTTCTTAGGAGAAACTATTTCATGGTTTTGAACCACCTACTCGCTAAATGTCTTGTCTTATACAGGTGAGCTACATCTTTATGGTACAAGTTCCTACTGCAGTGGAGGAGAAAGTTTATGACTGAAATCTTTATCTTGGAACTTCAGGTCATCTATTAGCTATGCTGGGCTTGTGCCATGAAGCACTTTAAGCGTAAAGAATATAGTTTGAGACCAGGTCATTTGGTCTATCCAGTCACATTTTTCCTGTGTAGAAAAGAGAGGAACAATTTTTTACCTAGACTTTTCATTTGATTTGACATTCTCAGGCAAAAATTAGTACATAAGTGCTGCATTATTGTATATTAACTTGTATTTGGAAGGGATTTAAAGCAGGAACTTGCACAATACCCTAATGTTTGTAATAAACTTAAGACCTATGCATGTTCAATGGTATGCAGGCAAATGGAGTGTACCATATATCTGCTGTAACACATACATACATATAAAGATACTATATAAAACATATTAAAATTACTGCCTATGCTAGCAAACACCAGGTTCTGTTATGCTCCGCCAAAACTGCAGACGACAGAAATATTTTACTGTTTTTTCATGCCTGGATTGACTGTTGAAGATGTATATAGAGGACTTTTGTTCCAGAAGAAGTATTCAGGATGAATCAATAAATCCTAATGTCATCTATGCTGCATTCTGCAGTCTCCGTTTCTTTCTCAGTCTCTCATTGCAAGGTTGTCAGACTTCTGCATTCCAGCCAACTAAATTAATATAGGCAGCCTTTTTTTTTGTCTGTCGAAGGGTGGTTATCAACTTTGGGACCTCTAAGAACACAACATCCTCATAATGGTGCTGTGATTTTTATTGGCTCTGAATACACTCATTTGCTTGGCAATATTAATTATTACTTATCAGATAAAGAATAAAAATTGCTTTCCAGTGGATTTATTTCAAAGCTCCTTTGGTAAATAATTAAACTAATATACATTACCATTCTGCAGAGGAAAGAAGGAGTCAGTCTCTCTCTTTCTTACTGCATTTGAGAATGAGCTTGTGAGTCTGTGATGAAATAAGATAATGTTAGATTCCTGCTCTAGATAATATAAAATGAATTTATGGGCTCCTAAAGGGTGACCTGGTATAAATCAGCTATGAGATCAATAGATAAGCAGTGCAGAGAAACTAACAAAAAAAATAAAAGATGATGGATACACTTCAACTGATACACTTTATGCAGAATTAGGTATTGTCCAGAAGCTTAATTCTAGCTTCATTCTGGAGAAGATATCACTTGTTGTCTCACAGCTAGCATGAAGCCAGCATAAAATTAATGCCATGTGTAATGGTTAATTAAACAGAAATGCATTTATGCAATTGCACCCATGTTCCCGAACTAGACTGAATATTCACTCTCAAGTTGTCAATGCAGTTAAATTAGATATCAACCAGTGTGGGCCTTAGACTGGAAGAGACTGTCCTTTGGCAAGAACAAAAATATGGTTTCACTGCAAGTAAAACTTCCATGATCTCAGTAGAATTATATGACTGTTTTTCAAAACCACTCTCAAAGAGTGCTGTAAAAATGTAATGCTATTTTTTAACCACTCTATCCATACTCCAGTCTAACATTTATTTGAGAATCCTAACCTTGAAGTTTAAAGAAGGGGGGGAAAAGCCCATGATGTTTACAGCCATTTCCTTCCCATCCTCTAAGAAAAGTAAGCTTACTATGACACAGAGCAGAGGGCAAGGTCTGCAATACTACCTGTGCACACACCTATCAATTTCAGAATCTGAATTGCCATTCTCTTGCAAAGGCAATAAACACAGTAATATGTCTTGGATGAAAAGCAAGAAATAATAGGATTTCCTAGGTAGCAGACAAAATATCTGCCTAGCAAACACACAATAGGGTAATCTCATTACCAGAGAACATTCAGGAAATTAAAACTAAAAATGCAATGTGAATACATTTAAACTAAAGACTGTTAACCCCCCAAACATATTTGTATCAAGAGTAAAATGACAAATGACTGTGGCAGCATAATTCTCCTTTTTCAAAAAAGTAGTGATTTCTAGTGTTCTGTCAATTCATTTTCAGTCTCTTCATAGATAAATCTTTTGCATGTATCTCACAAGTCCTGTAGTAAGACCACATATATTCTCGAGGTGAAGCTGTACGGAGGAAGAAAAAAAAGTCTGCATAAAAGAATATCTGTCTGTAACTTAACTGCCATACTAAAAGGGCTCATGTAGAAGTTTTTTTATGTTTTGGTAAGGCATATTGTCTTTGTCCTTTATTAAACACTAGAAACACTAAAATAAATAAAATGCTTATGACAAGAATACCAACCCCTATTTGTCTATGCAATGAAGTATTTAAAATTGCTGTCTTTACAGATTCTTTCATTTTTCTTTTTTATGTTCCTGTAAATGGAAACTTATAGTTTGAGTAATAGATCTTTCTCTTCTTGAGCTCATGTTGTCCTTAAAAGAAATGAGAAATATTCAAATATTTAGAAGCAATTGCTTCTACTTCTCTGTTTTTCCTCTCTCAATTCTTCTGCCTTAGAAAATTGAATGGTGTGGAAATGATTGACAGTTTAATGAAACTTAAACTGTTCTATTATTTTTAATATGGGTTTAAAATATTTCCACCAGGAGCGGTATCATTGTGCTGGATTTTATCTCTGAGAGGTTTGCCTTCTTACCACATGAGTCTGGGTGTATCAGCAATGAGTGGTTGTTACCCTGGGTTTAAATGCCCTCATGTAGCCGGTTGTGTGTGTTTTCATCATCCCATTTGTCAATTTGATTGTCAGGCACACTGACCCCTTCTCACTGTGCTTCTGTGTAGGAACACTACCATTCTTGGAGCAGTAGTATGCCAGCAGTGTTGAAAAGCTCTGTTAGTGCTGCACTAGTCCAGCCGTTGGACATTCCACTCTAAAAATAATGCATTGTCTATCTATCTATCTATCTATCTATCTATCTATCTATCTATCTATCTATCTATCTATCTATCTATCTATCTATCTATCTACCTACCTAAGCGTAGCAACTATAAATCTTCTATAAATCTTCTTACTCTAAACTTTAAAAACAGATTTTTTTCAGCTGTGGAATGAGCCCTGCTCTAATGTCCAGGAAAATGTTTTTGTTTTTTTTTTTTCCCCACTTGTAATTCTGCAAGATAATTCTAGGACAGTGCTTTCTTTTCCAGCTAGCTGTAGTTTGTTTCTTGAGCTCAAAAATTGTGCTGCATAGCACTAAACTCTCCCAAGAGAAGGATTCTTTTCTGTCTTAGGTAGTACCTACTTCTCTTCTGCCCTTCTAATGTCATTTAGAGTCTGCTGGCAATGAAAGACTAGTTTTGTCTGAAGCTACTACTTCAAAAAACTTCTGCCAAAACTGCAGAATCTGCTTGGTTGAAACATGTCAGATATATATGTCTAAGGGATAACTTGCAGAAATGTAATAGACGACACAGCAAGAGCTGGCTAGCCTCTGCCTGTATCTCACTGTGTGCCATGAAAACAGAATTGCACAATGTCCAGAAGGAACATACCTTGGGCAAATACCTTCTGCCCACGTTGTGACCAGCGTCTCACAGTGAAAAGGTTGGATAAGGCTTTGAGCAACCTGGTCTAGTGGGAGGTGTCCCTGCCCATAGCTACGGACTGCATGATTCTCAAGGTCGATTCCAATCCCTCAGCATACTGTGATTCTCCGAACTGGCTATAAGAGTTGATATGCTTATCAAAGTAATTTTGCCAGCAAATATCACTTCACTGGATCTTAATTGTCCAAGAGGGTGTACAGGAGAGCAGACCATCACTCAAGTAAGCCTATGCAAGCTGTTAAAGACACACAACACTTCAGGCAGCCCTGGAAACAAATATTTGGGGATCGTAATTTCAAACAGCAGTGACTATCCGTTCAGAGAAATGGATGACCTTAGGATTCAGCTGCTTATCCCAAGCATTTCTTGCTGTGAATTAAATTAAGCTTAAAGCAAATAGAAATACATAAATTAAAAATTCAGAAGAATGTAAGGGAGGGATGAATAGTGAGGGAAAAAATAGAAAAGAAAGGAAGGTCCATGCTTATGTCTGTCTAGCACATGAGTTATCTCTGAATTTTTCTGTTATGATTCTGCTATCAAGCTTCTATATGATTATGGCAAGAAGTTTGCAGGTAACTTCATAGTATTCCTAGCCAAGGATCATTGCTCTCATCCAACCTTTAATTTTCCAGGCTGTACCATGGGAATAGATCCTAAACCCAGCATATCCTACACTTTCATCACAGTTTTTGGAACGTGATCTAAACTCAACTCTCTCCTCTTTATATGTATCCTTTCATTAACCTAGTCATAAATTATTTATTCCTTCTTTGTAGGCGCTAATACTAGAGCTATGACAGTTTTCACCTAGCCAGACAGACAGAGCGAGATTCATCTCACCTAGTTTAGACATTTGGAATGATAGAAACATGTAGAGATTTGTCTCTGAAACACCTTTGTGTTCCTTTGTGAACAAAGAACAAAATACGCATTTTTGGGGAATGAGTCATCAGCTTTATTTTAGACATCTACACTAAGATGAATTACTCTATAGAAATATTACTTTCTTTCAAGTGAGCATAAAGGAAGCCCGAGGTGGCCAGATAAGAGGTAGACATCTGCATTATTGGTCAATAAATCCTTATTTTAACAAATTTAACAACCACTTTCCCGTGGTTGGCCAAGCTTTCAGGAACCTATTATAGCTGTACTGAGCACAGCATTCTTTGCTACTGGGAAGTTTATTCTCAAAGCAAATCTTTCTTATACATGAGCTTCATAGTTTATACATGTCCACATTAATCCTAATTGTTCAAATTAAGTGATCAAAAGTCTTGCTTTCATTTAATGACAGGGCTTTGTTTGTAAACAGGCACGATAGTGACCTGTGCTATTGTCAGATCCTGTGCTGATAAGCAGAGTGCATTTCAACAGCTTTCTTGTCATTCAGGGCCTCTTTCTAACAATGGTTACTTTTACCCTTTCTTGAAATAAATGTAGCACAGGCTTTGTCCTGCTTTTGGTCATTAGATTCTCCCTTCAGATTTTTTCACAAAAAGAATCTGTGCATTTACTTACATGTGGTAGCTTCTACTGCCTTGTAACAGTGTAAGTTGCATTTGCAGCTGTTATCTGTGCTGAATTTTCAACCGTCATGTAAAGTTTTATTTGGAAACAGAAACAGAGAGATGGTAAGCTGAAAAGCCAGTATATGAGCAAGGAGCACAAGGAAAATATAAAAGTGAACAATTTATTTTCATGCTTAAAATAGCATTCACATCCTATATTAAGGAGAAATAATGAGAACTTAAAAAATCATATACACATATCTATCTATCTATCTATCTATCTATCTATCTATCTATCTATCTATCTATCTATCTATCTATCTATCATCTATCTATCTATCTATCTATCTATCTATCTATACCTCTATCTGTATGTACCTATCTCTATCTATCTATATCTACATATATATATGCATATACATCTGCAGTTATTTTTCCTCCTCCTTTTTCCTGGAAATAACTTTTAAGAGATCAGTATAGCTGAATCGAACTTCCTCAGATTATGTCCTTCATCATAGCTTGGGTTTTCAAAAATCATCACCTTCCCATTCCTTGGAGAATAGCTAAATCTAGGTTGTAAATTTCAAACCAGGTGGAAGAATTTAATATGAAATAAAGGCTTCTAAACAAGTTTAAAGGGACAGAGAAAAATGTAAAGACAGTTTAGGGAAAAAAAAAACCAAAAAACAACAAAAACCAAAATTAATGCAGATACATTAAAATTAGAGGTGAAATAACAGCTATTATCTGGGCGGGTAACTGGTTGTAGGAATTAGCTTCCAAATTTAGACTGACAAACATCCTCATCTGAAATCTATCATTCAAGACCAAATTCTTGCTTACATGATATCCCTTTGAATATCCTTCTCTTCCTTCTTCTTTGCCTGCTTTATATACTGAACATGACACCATGTGGAGTGGGATATCCCTTTGGTCAGCTGGGATCAGCTGCCCTGGCTGTGTCCCCTCCCAATTTCTTGTGCACTGCTGGTGCTGGTGGGGTGAGGAAGAGCAGAAAAAGACACAATGCTGTGCAAGCCCTTCTCAGCAGGAGCTAAAACTGCCCTGGGTTATAAATGCTGTTTCCACAGCACAAATCCAAAACACATCCTCATACTAGCTAGTATAGAGAAAATACTAAAATCAAGACTGTTTTCATAAACCTAGTTTATGTATGAAATTATACCAAAGTCCTGTACAAAGAGCCTGAAATTTAGTATCACTTAAATAGCACTGCTCATAAAAACATAAATTATTTTTAATTCTAAAAATACATTTAATTATTGCAATAAATAATTATAGTTTTGTCAAACATTTTACTATAATACATTCAGATAATAATTTAGAGGTTAATTAGACAGATACCTGTGGTTAATCTTTGTTAATCTGGAAAATTACAACAAATAATTTACTGTTATTTTAAGTATAATACTTTAATCCATCAGAAAATTTTCCCATGATATTGACCATTACTTCTATCATATGAAAAAACTAATTTTTGACAAAACTAGTGTTTAAATGATGAAAGGAATTATATTTGTTAGCATTTGAATTAACTTTGATCCTACTCTTTTACTGAAGGTCATAGAGTTTAATTGACATTGATGAAGTCTTATATTCAAGGGACCTATGGTTGACACTAATAATGATAAAATCTTTTTTCTGGAAGAAGAGGATTAGTCCTGTAGACTTTCAATAACTCGGCATTTTCAGTGAGATGACCTTGTTTTTTGCATTATTCATGGTATTTCTGATGGTAAATAAAAATGAATATAAAAAAGAAGTGATGACTGTGAGATGCCCAGGTACAACAAGTCTTTAAAGGAGCAACAGTCTATATAAGTGTACTGAAATGTCCTATAGCTGCCCATTCTAGTTGGAATAAATTTTTAGGAATGTTTCTGAAGCTTTTAATATCTTGGGTTGGGTTTTTGTTGCTGTTTTTTGCACCTTCTTTGTTATGCTCAAAGCTTGAAAGAAATAGAAATTTGATAATATGAAATGAAGAGATTAATTGAGCCAGTGGGAAGAAAAGATATATTTTCATGCTTGTGTGAACACCCTTTGGTAAATAAATGACATGAATACTCAAAATATGATAATTTTAGCTGCATTACCAGAATTTAGTATCATGACATCATGGCTACTATGAGAGTGAAATAAAGGGAGGTGATAAAGTTTTACAAAACAAGACAGAAAGGAGTAAGGAAGCTGGCAAAGATTCTAGGAAGGAAAAACAGGGGTCAGCCTTGGGGACTCATTCTCTACTTGTTCAGGATGTATTGTGGCAGAAGTGGCAGACGTTCACCTGTGCATTCCTTGAGTGTGTGTTTCAGTAGCATATCCCTTCACTGGTCTTTGTTTTAAAAACAGTGCGGGGGGCTGATGGATAGTGAACCACAAAGTATATTTTGTAAAGCTGGGCTTCTTATTTCCTAGAATATTTAGTGTGTGCTGGAATACTTAGACATCGAAAGATTTCCTGGGTTTTCTCTATAGCCAGAATATCTAGACATACTAAGAAACATAAAATTAAAAAAAAAAAATCAGATTGTAGCTAGATGCTAGTACTGTTTATTTAAGAAACCATCAGCCATAAAAGTCACATAACTTATAAATACGAGCATCCATATGCTTAGATTGAATTACTACTCCTATTGTAAAAGTCTCTCATGCTCTTATTCATGCAAATGAAGTCAAAGCAAGTTTTGTATTTGAATTAACAGAGAGCTAAGAATATATCCTCTGGAACAAAGCCATCACCATCATCATCATCTTTACATTTTAAACCTATATGCTTATGTCCCAGAGGTAAGTACACTGATTCACACTATCTCCTCGGAACCTAGAAGTTAAATCCTGGGCATGAGATCAAGCCCAATTCCTTACACACCCCTATTGTTTGAAAAGTACCAGTGTTGAGTAGTATTCCCCATAAAACCCTTGCTACCACTACTCCAGATTCTCAGTTTGTTTTCTGTTCCTCTGTATTCCCTTTCCTCTCTGTTATGTGTAGGTATAAGCAAACACGGAGGAAAAACCAGGATTTTGGGGAAAGGTCTATGTTTTGCAAGTGTGCAAGGAATCTGCACACTGCAGTTGCATCCTGCTGTGGTAATAAGACAATATCATATGAAAGATATAGGTATAGGCTCTGAAGTTCACTACAGATAGGAGGAAAAGCTAAGAATGCTGTTTGAGGATGACCTCATGGTTAACCCTAAGAAGCAATATAGATAGGACCTTAATCTGCACACTGAAAAAGTAGTGGAGCTCATATTTTAAAACACATTCACTAGCACCTTCATTTTCACGGTATACTAGGATCTGTGAAATGAAACAACAGTGATTTTTCTGGACACCTTTAATAAATGAATCCCAAATATGTAAAAGAATGTTGCATTGTTATGTTGGAAAGGAAACCTCAACAAATTAAATACTGGCAAATAGTGAGAGTTTTCAGTATGATGGCTTAATGTATAATTAAAACAAAGTATTACATTGCAGAGGAAATTCTGAGTATGAAAGAAGCAATCTTCAAAATTGTAGCAATTCAATACCTTGTCTGTCAGACAGAGACTGGCAAGGACTTTCTTCTTTATAGAAGAAAATGATGCATCAAGACAGGTGTATAGATAGATGCAACATTTTGAGGTTGCATTCATCCTATACTATTTCCTTGTCATGCTTAGTTTACCAGAAAAACTACAAATTATTTTTCATTTGTTTTCTGCTATTCTTAGCCCTGGAGGGTCAGACTACTTTATGAAAATCAAACTCTACTGTCTTCTTGGCTCTTTCTATTGTCATTCTGAAATTGCCAACATGAAGACGACCCTGATCATACTGTTTTTTATTATCAGGCTGTTGTTGTTTATAATTTATGAAGCAGAAGAATACTGGGTATTTTTTTTGTTTGCTTGTTTTCCTCTCCATAAGCTTCACTGATCCTGTAGGTCTGAGAACAATATTAATTTTGACTCGTAAGCTGAATAAACACAATTTTTGTCATAGGTAGAGAACACTTATCAACACCAGAGTGTCACTTTGAAGAAGTAACTTTTCTAATCTAATACTTTGAAGTTATCTTTCTTTTCCAATAGTAAATACAATACATTGTAAATCTCAGGGTAGATTCAGCCATTAGTGTTTACAGGTTATGGCAGCAGCATGCTTCAATTTTGAGGCCAATAATTCTGCTTTGGTGAATACTTGCTCATTTTTTATTATGTCTTTTTAGCTTGTAAACCTTCTGTTTGGCTAACAGCTTCCTGAGATGAAAATAATTGTCCCTTGAAATGTTCATTGTCGAGCACTATACTGACTTGGCAGACAGAAGAGCAGTGTGTTTGCACAGGAGATGCAAGTTTGTGGAAGACAAAATCCCCTAGATTCTTAAGTTGGCAGATGCTGAAGCACAGCTTTCTAGGAGAGGAATTATATAGTATTTTGCAAGGAGCTGTGAAATACTCATTTATTCTTGAGCCATAATAATCTTTGACTCGGGACTAGGCTACAGGTCTTTAGCCTGAAGTCTGAAGCTCTCTGGGTCTCTTAAAAGATCCTGCAAATCTCTTACTAATACCCTACATACTCCATTGACTTTTTATAGTGCCCAGATGGATGTGCTGGCCAAATTTTGTCATGAGCACAAGGATTGGTGACAATTCTTCCCCTTGATGAAAATGAGACTATGGAGTGTGGCAGAGAGGGAACCCAGGAAAAGATGGGGTACCTTCATTGTGATAATTTAGCCTGCCTTTGGTGCCTCAATTATCCCAAGAAGTTTTGAGGCCTGTTGCATGTTGTTCAATATACTTGATATGCTCCTGTTGAATCTTGTCCTGTTGAATCTAAGCATTCAATCTAATGTTTAGATTGAAACATTAAAGAGCTCATGGGTATCATACAACTCATGTACATTTGCAGAGAATTAATTTGTCATGAGAAGGAGGGATGACATCTGACTCTGTTAGTAGAAGAAAATATTTGATTCATCCATCAGTGCTCATTATCACAGCATGGACCAGGCTACACATGTACATCTACAAATAAAGGCACAGACAGGTTACAAATTCACTAAGCCAGTTATCAGAGCTTTCCTGTGGAAGTGTGACCTCTCTCTGGGCCTAATTCTCTTGGGTACCTCTCCACGTTAAATGTAACTACAGGGTAAGACTATATCAGTATGGGAGATGATTGTCTCTACACAATATAGAGCAGAAATGAAATGGAGATACAAGTGTATGTACTGACACAAATAGGAGAAATTGTGCCTCACAGAATGCTGTGGTGGAAGGTTGGGTGTGAGGAAATTAAGTGTTTGCCTTTGGTAAGGCCACAGATATGCCCAGACACATATGGATGTGGCTGGATGCCCAGAAGGCTCTGGAGGCCTCAAGAGCTCCAGCACAATTCACAGTGTTCAGTCAACCCAAATTTCATTCTTCAATAAAAATGCTTCTCCATGAAAAAGGGCATGATTCTAACTGAAGGCATTTTGATTAATTACTTAATTAAGTATTTAATCTTCATCCATTGATAAATGTCTATTTTTTTCTCTTTCAGAAATTGCACATATAGCAATTACTAACCCATCTTAAACACAAAAAAAACATAGCTTCCTGAAATGTTTGTATGGGGAGGCTGTCTGATAATACATGATACTGTGTGACTGATTATTTTTTCCTTTTTTCACTCTTCTTACTATATTGGTAGTGAGAAGAGGGGCACCTGATAATAGTATTTAAATTGTATGGTGGATAGGCATTTAAAAAAAGCAGCAACCATTTTTCCTTAGAGTCTAATTACTTGTTGCCAAATTGTTGCTGGACAGTCTGAATAGCCTCAGTTACCTGCCGCCTCTTAGAACAGATGCCAGAGCTAAAATTTATAGATGCCTTTCACTGATTTGGAGAGCAAAGGGGACTGAAGGGCAAACATTGGAAGGCAGTAAAATTTGTGGCTGCAGTATGGATGGGTGACAATGCTGCATGAGTTGTGCTTATGCAGATTTCAGCCCATATTCCCATGGCCACTAGTCAAATTAAGTTGTCTGTACATATGAGTTTGACTCCAGTTAGAAACAAGACGAGCTAGAACTTAAGCTAACACATTTGATGCTTTAAGTTTTAGCTTTTATATTTTTTTGGACTCTGTGCTGTTTTAATGTGTAGTTCTGGGTTCCATATTAAGAGTTAGTAAGCTCTCTTCACAGGGTAGATAGACAAAATAATTCCTATCTGGCTGGGGACCAAGGACAAATTTTAGGCCCAAAAGTGTAAACAACGGTGAAGAAGAAAGAACGAACAAAGAGGATGGAGCTTCATAATCTGAGGCTGTAATTGGACAATTAATTCCAATATGCTAATGGCCAGAGCTTATAAAAGGGTGAGACCTCGTGACTGGGTATCCATGGTTTTTTTGGGATCATTGCAGGATTGCATGGGTGTAGCCCCAAGGAATTCTTGCATGATCCAAGCTATATCCTTTCAAAAAATACCTTTTTATTCTTTTACTCTGCCTAATCTCTGTTTCCAGGTCAGCCTTTATAGGCAACACACTGATGTGCTTCACATCAACAGGGAGAGGTATAAATGAGTGAAAGAGTAGCAAAGGAGTACAAAATTTGTCTCAGCTATCTCTTTACCTGTTCAGTAGTAAGGAGAAGACTTTAAAGAAGATTTTAGAATGGTTTCTTGAGTTCACACTCCTTTTTATCCATCTTGGCTGTGCTGATGGGAGAATTTTCTCTTTTCCTTCACACTTGTGAAAATGGTGGTATTTGCATGCTACTTTTCTTCTATATTCACAATTTTATATCCACCATTTTATAAAGAAAATGTTACCTCACCTTAATAAAAGCTACAAAAACTAATATGAATAATGTTAAATCAGATGGTAAATAAAAAGTTTCTTTTTCTTTTTTCTTTCTTTTTTTTCTCTTTCTTTCTTTCTTTCTTTCTTTCTTTCTTTCTTTCTTTCTTTCTTTCTTTCTTTCTTTCTTTCTTTCTTTCCTTTCTTTCTTTCTTTCTTTCTTTCTTCCTTTTTTTCCTTTCCCTATTGTTTCTGGAAAGCTTAGGTACATTATGACCATTAAACCTGCTGCTTTCTAATGTCTAAAAAGTAAGTTGGTGTTACTGCAAAAGAATTTTATGTTTAGCAAGTGTGCATTTTATTTTTCAGCTTCAGTAAGCAAACCAATATTTCTGACACTGAAAAATGTGTCTTTAACACTGTTACCTTACCTTCTAAATGTACAAGTTTGTTATAGCTATCTTCTCATTTTTTACATTGGCCTTCTTTGCCCTGGGTGGAAAAAAATAGAGCCAGTAATGACATGTATTATAAAGATTAATCAACCATAAAGACTATAATTGAACACACAAGTGTAGTCATTACTTGATTAATTACTTCAATAAAATAATCAGTCTTCTACATACATCAGAATAATATTCAGCAGTGACTAGAAGACAGTGTGCAGAGACCAGGACTGTCTTCAATTCTTATATCAAACAGAATTTTTTACCTGTCCTTCTGTTTGGTTGCAGAACCTGCTTTTATTTGAACTTTGAACAACATTTAACTTGAATGAACTTGCTCTATTTCACAGTAGAATTTTGTCATCCTAACTTTGACCTTAAAAAAAGATACCGAAACCTCCTATGTGAACTTTTACATTGAAATTTATGTGGTGACCTTAAACACTTATGTGAAAAAATAATTTCTAAGGAAGTATGTAGAAAGTGTCATCCATGGGATTTAGGCTGAAGTTCTCAGAAAAAAAAAAATGCTCCATGTCCTAGACGGAAAGTTCTATTCCGTGAGAAATTGTTATATGCTGAAGTTTTTATTCCTAAAGGATGTTTCCTAAACTGAAACATGGCAATTCATAGTGTAGTACGGTTCATCCATTGCTGCATTTAGAGGGCTCTAGTGGGTCTCAAGGTCATGAGAATGTGTTTTCCTCTCACCTGTAAGGGGAAGGTAGAACAAGACTGCATACTTACTAAAAATGACATGATGTAAATCTAGCTCAGATTTTGAATGTGAGAAGTTGTATGCACAAGTCTTGAAACTTTAGATTAAGAGATATGTTCTGATTTCAGTTGCTGTAATATTTTCACAGAAGGAAGATAACTAATCCCTGTCATTCCTCAGGGGTTAACTACAGTACAGTGGTTAACTAATAGTATTAACTAAGGAGGCTGAAGCAGATACTACATGATTCAGTGTTTGAGACATGGTCAAAACCGTGGCTGAGCATTGAAACTGAAGAAGAAAAGTAGCCCATGATGGCTGCTGCTTAACCCTAAGGGTTCACACCAAGGTGTGAACTGGCATTTTAGAGACCATAGGAATTAACTGACGTGTAATTTGTACTTGAGTATTTTGCCACAAGGCATATATGCCTTCTGCAGTTGGACATTGCAAAGTAAGACTCATTTGTGTATATTTGGAACCCTAGTACATGATTAATCTATGTCTTTAATAGCATGGTGTTCCTGGTGTATTTATTTATAAGCTTGCCACACATCTATCTAAAATGCCTAGTGCAGGGAGTACCTAGGTCAGTCATCATACATGACACTGTACTACTATACAAGACCTAGTTTTCACTTGCTCCTAGTTGTGCTGTTCCTTAAATAATTTTTTTTTGAGCTAGCAAAGCACATTTTTTTTTCCTTGGGCTGGCTGCAATCACCAAGTTAAGCTTTCTACAAGCATTCTTGTAGTGTTTTGAAGTATTTCATTTTTGAAGTGTTTTTTTGAGTTATTTATACACTAAAAAGTGCTGATTTCTTTAAGCATTATTGATTATAGTACAAAAAATTTACACACTGCTGTAAATTGATTTAGTACCTCAGAAAGCTGAAGAAATACGTAGGAAAGGTATGTGTCTCTATTTTCTTTCATTTTTTCCTAGTATTATTTCATTTATTAATAAATAGTTTATCCAGAGAGGAGTAAAGAGTTAGCTCAGCTGAGAGATTTCTATGTGAACTCTGATAGCAGGAGCTGTTCACCTAAAGTGTTGTGAAATTCAGCAGAAGTGTAGTTGTTCTGCCAAGACACATCTCCAAATGAAAACTGAGAATGCTCAAACTGCAGATGAGTGTGATTCAACCTCTTCAGAAGCTGGGTCTCTCTGTGGTCCTGTGACAAACCTAATGAATTTACTGACGAGGATTTAATCTTAGTTTTTACTCTTGTTTCCTGAAAATGCACAATGCTGGAAAAAAACCATGAATAATCAGGCATGGAAAATTCCTATTGTATTTCCTATTGAGCATCCAATCTGTGTTGCGAATGGGTTACTGGGAACCTTCTGCGAGAAGGTTAACAGGATCCTATGTGGAAACAGTCTATGTTTATAAAAGGGAAGGCTGTATTAACTTCTGTGTCTACATATGTGGATTAGCAGCATCTGCTTGCTGATCTGATCTGCCCCTCTCAGAAGAAGAGGGCCACCATTTCTGTAGGAACAGATTCTTTCTTACATGTTACTGTTTAGCCTGTCACTCATTTACTTTGGGAGAAAGGCCAAAGAGAAACCTAATCTCTGTTTCCACTTTTTTTTTTTCATGGAGAAAGTAGATTGAAAAAAAAAAACTGTAAAGCTTTTTTGTCTTGTGCAAGGCTTTTCTATGCTTTCAAAAAGTAATGTACTGCTTCGAAGTTTGACTCTGCTGGAGCCATGTTATAATAAAGTGAAGGCCAATAATACCTCGTGAGGCATAGATAAAGGTTGGAATATCCCTATTGCACTGCTGTATGGCTATCTCACTGGGGTTCACCCCACTTGAAGCAAGCCTTATCTGCAACACTTGGGTAGGAACTAAGAGTCCACTTTGAAGACAGAGAGGTTATTACTAGAGCGAGGAAATTCATCTTCATATATCATACACTATTGCTTATCTTAACTCTAAAATCTTCTCTGTTTAGTTTGAATAATCTGTACTGGCAGCCTTCTTTTCAAGGTGGAAGTGAACAGGGGAACAGCAAAACCAATGCCAAAAATCAGGTCTCCAGAAAAAATAAGGACTGAGACTAAAAATTACTGCTTTCATTGATGAAAGCCTTATGAAGTCTCTACAGTTGACAAGAGAGCTCAGTCACCGAATGGGCAAAATTCTGAAACTTGTTTCTAGACCATCTTTCCCAAATTAGGATTATATCCAGCATGGCACAGTCACAGATTAATTTCCTTTAAACTGATGTAAATGACAGGTGACTGTGATCACTAAAGCAAGCATCTCAGAAGCATACTGCTGGGGCAAAGCAAGCATATTGACACAGTCCTGCGTACACTTTATAACAGAAAACAAATATCCTGCAAGGTTGTCAGTCTGCCACTTCTCATGAACAATGAATGTGCTTAAAAATATAAGCAGTGAATAGCGAACAGCACGCTATTTGTCACTTGAGCTACTTAGCAGTCATGTATTATCACTTTTGCAAAGCATATAGAAATAGAAGATTAATAACTTCCTACAAATAGAACCTCTTATGAGTGTGCCAGAATATGGCCTTGAGTGCTAAAATTCAATATATTATTGAAATGCTTGTCCCCAGAAAGCTAAGACCCCTGTGGCTATTTTTGTAACCTTAAATATAATAGCTTGCCAATGAGTTTAAATTATGTTCACTATGGTTGTCATTTCATCATAATTCTTTGAATGCTTAAAATATGAAGAAATGTCAAAATTCAGCACTAGTACTTAAGCAAAAATCTGTTCAGGGATTTGAAGCTCTAGAAATGTTACAGTATATTCATTCTCATTAAATCCTATGTTGCTTTTCTTGTCTTTCAACAAAATATGGAGTTGGAGGAGAAAATCTGGCAGTAGTTTGTCCTACACCAACAAGTAAAAGAAGGAATCAGGTGCAGATATGCTAATTGTGTTTGCAAAAGGCATGCGACTATTCGTCTCTGAATCTGAATGAGATCCATGGATTGTAGATTATTATTATTTCTTAAGAACTGAGAAGTAGCAAGAACTGAGTGTTATTTTCAGCTAGATTTCAAATAAGTCCGATAATAGCATCAGGTCTTCTATAGAGATTCAAAGTTCAGGTCTTATATAAAAGTTCTAGCCAAGTTGCTCTTGTACAGGACAGTAACAGCTACTTATAGCTACTATTTTTTGGTGAATATAAGAGAGAGTTCTGATTCTATGAAATAATGATATCAATTACAAAGTTGCATCAATATATTTTAAAATCAGATTTTATATCCTGATGAATCCTACTGAAATTATCCTCACAAGCCTCAGAGTGTAGCATGAAGAGGGATTTTTTTTTATGTGTACAAGAGCAAACTTGAAAGCCAAGGAACTCTACAGAGATGTCTTTTCAACATCTTGCTTTACAGATATGAGTTCTGAATTCATCTCCTGTAAATCATTAATTTCAGATTAACTTTGTTAGATGAATTCACATTCTTCTCAAAAATGAAGCAGATACTTTGTTTAACAGGTAGCTATAATAAAAATTCCTTGCATGTTATCCTTAGACATTTCCTCGATTTTGATGGCAAAAGTACAAAGGTGGAATTTGAGTCAGGAAGTAAACAGTTACACTGTAAGATATTCTCTTTCCCTACGCCTTTGAACAATTTTATTCATCCTGATTAAAATTTCTTTTGCTTGACTTTTTGTGTTCATTTTTTGCTTGTGCAAAACCTAAGTAGTGTACTACAGAGTAAGAATCATAAGAAGGAAAAAAACCAAAAGACTGTAAAGGGCTTTTAGGCACTATCTGGTCCTACTACACAGTCAAAACAGAGCCATATTCAATGTTGTATTCACTTGTTCAGGTCCTTGTCTGACTGCTGCGTATCTTGTCTTTAAGAGAAGTCTTGAATAGGTCAGAGAATTGTAATAGATTCACTTGCTTTGTACATATAAATAATTAAAGCGATCAGAGAAGAGTCTTATTTTACACATGCATCAATAGAAGGTTAATCTTCCACCTTTCATCAGCTTGAATGATTTAGATGCTCTGCTGTAGACAAATCTTTCTGTACAAAGATTTCCACCTCTTGTTTTAAGATTGAATAGCTAGAAGGATAATGACAAGCTTACAAAGAGAGTGTTGAGCTTAGTGGTTTGGCACAGGACTCAATGCCAGATGGTTGATAGATTTTATGGATGTGATACTGAAGCCAATCAAGAAAGTAGTTACACATTTGCTAACCACTTCAATCTTTTCAAGTATGGTGGAAGTATTTCTTCTACCTGCAGGTACAGCAAGCTGCAACCAGAAACAAGACCATCTTGTGGCTGTGACTAGGGGAAATGGAAAAAAAGTTGTTGGCATATATGATTAAGTAAAAGAAAATATTGCTCTTTGAAAACCTGAGGGTCATTCAATAATTTTTGGAAAGTAAATTCTCAATCAATTAGAACAATTTTGCTAGTCTTCTACTTTGGAGGTCTTTGTGGGAATGCAACCTTAAATTATGCTTTGATGAACAAAAGCACTAAATTTGGATTCCTCAGTCCAATGTCTAGAGGTCTGTTGTACCTGGTGCCAAATAATGAGATGTTCTCATTAGTGTTTGGCAGTCTATTTAGGAAAAGATTGGAAGTGCAACAACAAGGAGTGTGGTAAATTAAAACTCTGCTCTCCAAGCTACATGTGTGTGTTCAGAAAATCCCTATCACTGTATGATTAGTATTGAATGATGTTATTGATAGAGACATGCTCTTATTGTATTTTAAGAGGCAGAGTATTGCATCAGCTGCGTGTCCACAGAACATGCTAAGTGAAATTTTAGTATTGGAAATTGCAGCCGTTCATCGTGTTTCTGTTCTGATAAGAATTTTTCCAAATTATTTTGTGGTTTAAGCTCTATAATGGTTTCCTTGTGCAGTTAAAATGTATAGCTGGTTATGGTTTTGCTTACATTTATGTTTGATTTTAAGGCTATTTTAAAATGTGAAATTGGATCCAAAGTAATGTTTTCAAATGGGGCACTCTGATGGAGCTGATAGCACGTCATGCAAGAAATGCCAAGGGACTTGCCAACATGAGCAGACACAACGGTGTCCCACGGATGCTTAAACTTCATCCATTGAGGTTGGAAATGTATCCTGAAGCTCTCAGTACTTACGTACTGCTTCCTGATTTATTCTTGTAGCTTCTAGACAAGAATTAAAAATAACATAAAACCTATGAATAAGTAAGTAAATAAACAAACAAATAAATAAATAATAAGTTTAGGCTGATCAGTAAGCACATCATCCGTAATATGTTAAGCACTCTTAGAAGGCAGAAGTTCTAAGAAGGATTTTAAGGCCTATATGTTCTGTATAAAGAGAGAGAAAGAAAAGAGAAAGAACAAATGCACCAGGAATGAGTCGGCTTAGAAAGTTGAGGAGAGAAACAGGGAGTGATAGTAGAGTCTTTCTGGAACTAAGTGAAAGGAGTTAGAGAAGAATGGGTGAAGGAGAGAATCTGGGAATCAAATAACTGCTCGTGAGTTTTCTGTACTTTTCTTCCTAGAAGAACATTTTTCTGTATAGAAAACAAAAGTGGCAGAAAAAGATACTGAAATGTTGGAGATCAGTTTAAAATTGGAAAGCAGTTGAAAAGCTGACTGACATAGCAAATTTCATGGAGCAAATTAGTCTGGTCTGGTCTCAGGATTTTAATTCAAAACATTTAGTGGAGAAACAAGAGCAGTAGAAGCAGATGACTGTGGTGAATTTAGAACTAGAAATAGGATCAATTAATTCTGTGTGGAAGAGAAAATGGGCAAAAGTGGCAGGAGGAAAGGAGCTATGAACCAAATGTAGAAATTAATGGAAAATGGAGACAAGAAAGAAATGTTTTCTGTTTGCATTGATATTGCATGTTTCACTCCAGAAGAGCAATAGGAAGAAATGTTGAGAAGAAATAGAGTCCACTCCATTCATGGCCAAACATGAAAGTCATGGAAAAGTTGAGTTATTAGCATGGTGGAACAGACATACTGGACTAGATAATAGCTGAAGAGAGAAAGAGGACTGACCAGGTAGAATTGGAAGGGAGGGAAGATGAGCATGATGAAAGTCAGATCTCATAACCTTTCAGTGACTGAAAACGCAAACCAGCCTCAAGCTCCATACCTATCCCTTCACTATCCATTACTGTGTTTTTTTACTTTTTCTGTTTGTCAAAAACAGCTCCTGACTGTCAGATTTAAAAACAAACAAACAAAACAAACAAACAAACAAAAAACCTGAAGCCAAACACCTTTCAAAGTCATGTTGTTTCAAACGTGTTTGAAAATGCATCAAATAGCTTCACCAGAACAAAATGTAAGTGCTGCAATTGCACAACCCTAGAATTCTACTTTTTCTCTGGGAAAGAATTGCTCTTAAATTTTTCCTTAATTGGTTGATGTTGTACTGATATTTATGTCAGCCTTTTCTAATATCTTTCTTCATGAGAAGGCAAATTATTACTTGGGCAGGCTTAAAATCAACAACGGTAAAATACTGATAAGTAAAAGAAGTAGCTGCAGTGAAATTAGTTTCTTAATTAGCTAGTGATACCCCACAATGTGACAGAATGAAGAAAAAACTTGGTTTGGTCAGCACCTTCTCTTCTATGCCATCTTAGTGCCTTGTTTTGTTGCAAGGCACTTGCAACACCATCCCTGCAATCTAAAACCACTCAGCTCTCCTCCAGTGTTGGAATTCCTTGCATACCTTTGCTGATTGTAGCATTCCCCAAAATAAAGGAAAAATTGCTCATGTAAGTATATCCTTCTGCAAATTGCTTCAGCACTGTTATCTTTTTTATGCCAAACACTATTAAAATTTAGAGTACCGAATTGTTGTTTAGCAGGTTCAGAAATTTGATAAATCAAATTGCTGTCTTTTTCAATTTTTGTCCCTTGTATTCAAAGTCCTTAGCAACCTCTTTATTTACACAGACTCAAATCAATGAGCTAGATACCCATGGCCAATCTTAAGCTTTTTTTTCACTTACTCCTTGTTTTGAGTTTTTAGGTCCAAGTATTACTGCAGCTGCTGTCTGTTCCTTGGCCTAATTAAGGTTTAGATATTCCTTTAAAGCGGTTGAGGCGAAGGTGCTGCAGGCTTTTATAAAAGCAGCATAAAAGCAACAGTGGTTGCTGTTTGCAACCACTCTTCTTCTCTATAGTCCAGATTTTACGATGTGGTCTTCCACTGTGACAAGTGGAATCAGCCATATCGGGAGTGTATGGTGCAAAATGTCAGGAGTGAAATAAGGGAATAGTAAATGTGTGGATTTGGTTTCCAGCTGCCTGTTAAAACAATGTACTTTGGCTAGGCAGAAATCACAGATCCTTGTTCCTTGTGGTCTCTTTGGAAAACATTAATGAATTTCAGCGATACTGAAGTATATAATTTTCAGTATTTAGGAATACAAAAATGGTTGCAGGAAACTTTTGGAATCCAGCATACTTTAGAGAGATGTCTTTAAATTCTGAATGTTTCATTCTTAGTTTGAATAAAGACCGACTATCCTGACTCTTTCCTCAGTGCAGTCACTAAAGGAATGGAGTGCAAAGACAATATGCTTAAATCACTTTAGGGCACTCTCTTCAAAATTTGTGTGTATCAAAGTCAAAAGCTCCAGTGAACTATGGCATTGGTATAGAGTAAAGAATATTTAATATGTACTATTTTACTTACTTCAGCTTCCCAGGGATATCTGGGCTCTATTTTTAGTTATATGATATGTGTATGTTTTTTTCTTATGCTAGGTAAGATTTAAAAGATTTTTAAATTTAATTTACAATTTTGGAAACTGTTATGTTAAAATACTGTTTAAGTTTTAATTTTTTTGGTGTCTTTGCTGGAGTTTGTTCCTACATAAATTTTATGACACCCTTTTTGAAAAGGGGAAATTTGGGCTGAGATTTCAGTAAATTCGTATTAATGACTACATGATTTTAGCTGATTTTACACTGAAGAAAATCTGGATACAGGAAGATTTTGCCCATGACCAAAAAATCCTGAAGAAAGTAAACAGGAGGCAATTTCCAGGGTGTCTCAGATAAGAAAAGCCTTTTCACTTACTGTTGAAATGGAGACCATATGATAGAGACCATATCAGAATTCCCAGCTGACAAGCAAAACACAAGGCACACTCATGAAAGCTGAGAAAGGGAAGAGTTTATTTCAGGTGTTTGTTTAGGTTTTTTTGCAAATTTAAACCAGAATGAGGAATTTATCCTCAGGTGCTAATACAGAATAAAGACCTACTGATTAGTCTTATTTTGCCAGTAATGATGCCATTAAAACCTTATCCAAGCCTAATGGATATACGAAATTTTACACTGAAGGAAATACCTGCTACATCTATCATGATATTTTTTGAAATACAATGAACTACAGGAATTTCCAATGCTCCATGCAAGAGTGGATTAAAATATTTGCTTCATAGGAGTACACTCTTAAAGCCTGTCATTTTTTAATAAAAATCAAATACTCATAAAGGCAAAAACTCATCAGTATTTAATCTCAAGGACTGGTTCTACTGGCCTAGTTCTGTGAGAGCTACTAGGGGAAAGAAACTCTACTGTTAGAAGTGTCATTAATATAGAAACACCCAGCATTGCATTCTGTATTTCTAATTTCAAAAATGCTATTAAAATAGCAGTTTGGAGTGACAGTTCATCTACAGTCCTTGGGAAATCTAAAAATAAACAGCCACCTGTGCTCAAAATGCTAGTAACTCTACTTGTAAATCACTTAGATTACTTATTATTTGCAGATATTACTTTTTTTTCCCTGACACTTATGTACTACACAAATCAACCTGGTATATACAAATCAAAAGTTACTCAATTAACATAAAAATAGCGGATGTCACATGAAATGTCATTTAATGTCAGGACTGGAATGAGCAAATAAATTGCCTCATCAGTTTAATTAACAAAAAAGGTAACCAAGTCAAATTAATGTACTTCAAATTATATTAGATCTATTTTGAATGGGATTGCACTGTTGAATTTTAATTGGAAATTCACTTTACAGGACAAGGAAATACATTATTTTACTTTGATGATCAATACCGGACAGACGGGCAACAAACTTTTCTAAATATATTAGAGAGAATGGGATAAGCTTTGGCATCTTAGGGTCTAGGAACTCCTATTTAATTATTATATTTATAATACTGCTTTTTTTTAAAATTTTAAATCTAAATTCTTGAGCGTTCTCTGCAACTTTCAGTGTTCTGATAACTATTATTAATGTCAAAAGACTGGGCTCCGTGATGTTTAGCACCTTACAGAGAGAGGTGAGAACCTTCGAGGAGATCTAACCAATGGTGATGAAAAAGAATATTATTCCTCATCGTGAAGTCAGCTGGAGTACAGAGAACTCAGGTGACTTGACTGGTTAACAGAAGCTCAGGAGATATGTGGTAGAACTGGATCTGTATGTCACATCTTAATCTCAGTAACTTAACCTCATAACGATCTTTCTAATTTTCATTTTTCACTTGCTCTTCATGTGAGTAACACAGAGAAATAAATTCATGCTGTTGAAGGTTTTTAGTTAGAATAATCTGGGGCTTTCCTTTCCTGAAAACTGTTCTTTAACTGGGCAACTAACTGGAAAGAAAAATCACCGGGTGGGAGGAAGTAAAAACAGTAAAGGTATATTTGGAGAAATGCACAGACATTATTATCAGCCACAGAAAGGGCAGCAGAAGAAGAAATTTTCTCCTAGAAATAAAAATTTTTCGCCTTAGCAAGAATATATATACAAGATACTTGATACAGAGAAATGAATTTATGTATCATTTTACTGTTAATCTGCCTGAATAATCTAAACATGATGGAAACACTGTAAGACACCCTAAACACTTAAAAATCAGGAAAAAAACTGATGAAAATTTTCTCAGTAATTAGTGTTTCCTGTCAGCATTACAATTTTTATTTTGAATGCAACTCATATTCTGCAAAGGGGTATCTCAAATCTTTAAAACTTAATACAGTCACCTCCTTTCCTGTTTGAAGTGGGTTCAGTATTCCCTTTGCTTCTTTGTAGGGTTCTCAGCTGTCTCTGAGAAATGGAAGTACATTTTCAGGTATTTCATGTAAACAGTTAACCTCTCTAGCAGAGGAGAAAAGGACTTAATCTCTTGAGATGTTATTCCTAGTTCCACTACTACAACAGTTATTACTAAATCAAATTACTTTCTGCTTAAAAATTGTTTGGACAGTCAAATTGATGTGGGTCTATACATTTACACAATTCAATCAATCAGCAGAAGGTTGTAGAAATAGAAAAAAAAGAGATACAGTCACTGCTATGGTAACCTCTCCCCACTATCTGGCATCCTGGAATATTTATAAAAAAAGTTGGAATGGATGGAATAGCACTCCCAGTGAATTCACTTAAGGCTTTTGCAAGTTTTCAGTAACCAAACTAAATAATATATTGCTTGGATTTAGCAATTAGCAACATTGCTAGAATAGTAGCAGTGTTTCAGAGTCAGTATTTGAAATTATCTCTTGATAGGAAAAAAACTCCTCAATTTTTTTTCCTAAAAGAAACTTGCAAACAAATTTGAGTTGATAATATATCATAGTGGTCTTCTCTGGGTTTCTAGCTCAAAAGAAACAAATTGTAGGAAAGTGAATTTAGGATGCTTTACATTGATACAACTCTAATAATTTAACTGTGCCAACTTGTTTAGCCCAAGGAGGGTTTTCTTGCATATACCAAGCCTAAGCACTTTTTCTAGTTGTGGAAACGCTAATCTTTAACTGAATCAGAGAAGTTTAATATCTGTTCATCCTGTCCAGATTTACATTTTAAAAATGTATAAAGAAATCAATGTGTTTGTCTTTACTCTTTTCCCCAACAATCAGAAAATTCAAAGCTGACCAGGAGATTACCTCATCCATTATATTGTTTGAGGGAGTGAGATCTCAAAACTCTGTAAAGTTTGATGCAACTTTCTCTACATCTCAAAGCATTTTGCCTTATTCATATTCAAACTACTTAATTTTTTAGCATTGCTTCTCTTTGATAATACGTAAGTAGTACAGAAACAATTGAAGCTTTGTTACTGATCTAGTTTTTAGTCTCAATTTGTAGCCTTTGGAATATAACAGAATTAGCAGAAGATCTCACTATAAACAATCATTGTCTAAATTAATTTATTGTTTGAAAAAGAACAACTTTGGCAAGGATGTTAAGCAGAGAAAAAATAAATTAGCTGGATGAAAATATAAACATATGTTTCTTTAAACCCACAGCCAATGATATTTAAATCCTATTTAAATTAGACAAAATTTCCCATAAGAGTAAGGAAGGAGAAAGAAGTAAGCAAAATGAGTAAACACAAAAATGTCAGATACAATTCTTTATAGTTTCTGTTTACAGTGGCATGTGATTGCCTTCTGCACAGTGTGGTGTTGGCTATATAATTATGCTGCATGAATAAAGAGCTCTAATTGCAGCAGATGAAGTTGATTTTTTTATCTGCCTCTAATGCTGAAGACATTTGATTTTACATGCTTACCACACAGAGGTGTGTACAAATCAAAGAGCTTTCTAAAGGCGTTGTGGCACCCTCCTGAATTACTTCAGCAGAGGAATATTTTTGATGAATTTAATGCTAGTAGTAATGGAACAGAACCTCCTCAAAATTTCTGTAAATTTACTTGGGACTCACTCCCTATTAGGCTTCTACTCTTCTTGGGTTTCTTCCATGATTCATGAGGGGTAAAAGTACAAAAACTCTGGGCAGATCAAGGAAGGTCATTGACATGTATAAAGTTTCCCTACTCAAATACTGTTAGGTATGAATATGCCAAAATCAGAAAAAAATAACCTTGGAAGCTGACTAAAGTTAGGAAACCTGTACAAATAGAGATCATAAAATTTTCATGAGCATGTGACATGAAATGTGCAAATTTTGATCTGCCTACAACTACTACAACTATTTAAATTGTGTCACTGTGTTAGAGCACAGTGGATGAAAACTACAGGAAAGACAGGTGGGATGGGACGTTGTCAACCATATTCCCAATCAGGAACAGCAGAAAGAAAGGAAAAAAAAAGGTGGAAGATAGGAAAGCTAAGACTTGACAGACTGAAGGTTTTTGTATTGAAAAAAAAAAGTCTTCATGAGACAATATTTCTGTCAACAGTTGTGCGGCTAATTTTTTGCAATTTAAAAAAATCTTGTTTGTTTATGCTTTTTCTAGTGCAAACTGTGCTTGAAGTCAGCCTTTTTAAGAGGGCTTAAATTATAATGGAAGAATTATAAGCATTTTTATAAACTGCTATATTACAGTTAGGATGATGAATATGTTTATTTCCTAGAAAAAAATCTTTTTTGGACCTTTCTGTGATAATCCTGGTGTCCTTGGAAGAACGTTTTTATTTCAGTTGAGCTTTTTGTCTTGAATATTCAAAGTTATTTACAAAGAGCCATATCTCTAACTCTAATCAATTGTTCTTCATGTACCTATTTTTCCAAGTAGTAAAACATATGTTATTGTTTTCCCTCTGTGTATCTCCAGTATCTTCCTTATAATTGTTTTCAAACTTATGGGAATTTAACTAAAATGGATTCCAAGTCACATGAACATATACACAGCCATATGTTGTGGAGATTAAAATGCACTTGCAAGTAAGATATAAGGAGGCTGTAAACATCCTGAACAAGAGGTATTTCTTGGGTTGCGTATTGCTCACATAAATACCATTAAAATGTGTTTTATAATGTTAGTATCCTTTCTTCTAGCTCATTAGGAAAAGGCCAGGTCAGAGTTGTTGGTGGATTGCAATACCAATGCTTGGACAACAGCTATTAAGTGGACAACCACAAGAGCAGAGTTGTAAAGCAGCATGCATTTACCTACCTAGTTCTTCTTTTATGTATGTTATGTTTGAATATACCTCTGCAAAAGATATTCGAGGGAGAAAAACCCATTTAAGGAAGGTAATTCCCTGACTTAAATAAAACCAGATGAAATGAAGATGTTTTTTACTAGCTAGAGTATGCAAGTTTGGGAATTGGTTGTTGCTATAACTGCAGTTCTGAACAATAGTGTATATTGAGTTTGAAACTAATTTTTATTACAACTAGCTGGAGTATTTAATCTGCCAAAATCACTGCTGCTCCTCTACCTGTTCTCTAGGTGGTTATTTCAGTGAGACGCTTTGTTTATAAGAGCTTGTCTGTGATTGTGATGTCACATCAGCTGATATTTCTTGTGTATTCAAGGCATAATTCTGTAAAACTTCGAAGGACAGAGCCTACAAAAAAACATCTGGGCAAGTTATTACCAAGCTTGGCTGTTCTCAGGGTGAAATTAGTCTCTTGCTATCAATTCTAAGACTCTCTTTAAACTAATACCTCTCATGCCCTGCCCTGAATTGCTCTGTCTCAATGGCTTCCCCACTGGAGCTACCACTTCCTCGGGCTGAACTAGCCCTGATCCCTCAACTTCTCCTTGTAGTGCAAGTGCTGGAGTTTCAATTACCCTGTGATCCATTTTCTGATCTTGCTTCAGTTTGTCTGTACCTTCTCTGTGTTGGGAGACCCCTGCATTTGACCACCTGTGCATGGTCTAATCTATGTGTTGTCTAACGAGCAGAAGAATAATCACTTTACTCGAGACAGTGCCAGTGAAGCCCAGGCTGCTGTGGATGAGATTTTTTGCTGTGCATTTTTGCTGCTGGGAGATGCTGCTGACTCACACTCAGGAGTGGTGACCTGCCTGCCCGGGGCTCCCAGGACCTCTCTAGCACAGCTGTTCTCCAGCCTGTGCTGCTGCAAGGACCTTATATTCCTGGGGAAGGATGAGGTGCAGGGTGGAGAAACACTGGTGGAATGACTTTGAAGACTCAGATAATCCATGGGTCTTCCAGGTGTCATAAAAACCAAAAGTGGAAGTTCTCAGATGCTAAGGAAATATTTTGAGTGGTATTTACTGATAGCATGTTAAGAAGGTGATGAGAAATTTGAATAGCTGAGTAGTGGTGGGTGTTTGAGATAAATAGTATTATCTGTGTCATGTTATAACATGCAGCTGTCTGCTTTGGAACAATGAGGACATTACTGCATTTTTCCCTGGTACACGGTCCAGAAAAAGTATTAGCAAATCAATGGCATGGTTGGCTAGGTTTAGTGGAAGGTCTGAATATTGTACTCTATAAGGAGAGTGGTTCCAAGGATTTAAGCATCTTTTGTAACCAGACAATCTTTCAAAATGTGCTTTGCATTAACTGTAGACATTGGCTCCAGCATTGATAAATATCTCGGTTTGTAAATGGTCTTTCAAGACCAATAAAAATTATTGTCCTTTCTCAGCCCACTTACTGAGCCAAGTACATGATACTCCGTGAATCAGTAGGTGAATTTACCTTTCTCCTATAATAGATACAAATTTCCTGTTGGTTTTTACATTGCCTTATATTTTTATCTCTCTTTATTTTCAAAATGGTGATTAATCGACCTACAGCTTTTAATATTCAAAGCTGCATGACTTCTTCTCATTATGCAATCAGTAAAATTAATGAACGACAGCTCTGCACCACCAGGAGGCCTTGCTGAATAGCAAAGGGACTATAGAAACAGGTTATTTGTGGGTCACTGCCAGAATGGATTTAATTTTATAGTACAGAATATTTCTCCTAATATAGAAAAATGTTTAGTGAATATTCTTGTGTTAATGAAAACTGTTAAATTTATGCTACTTCATTTTTGGCATAATTTCAAAACGTCACTGCTGCACTTTGTTAATTTACTTTTGAATTCATTTCAGCATGTAACAACAAGAAGGGAAAAATTAAGGGAACTTGAAATCTTGAAGAGTGAACCTGATGGCTCTTTATAGTGGCAGCTCAGTTTGCATTAGGCTCTGGATCTGGGACATTCAGTGGAAATTCTTAAATTTTTCTCCTGTGAGTATTGCAGCAAGCCTTAAATCAAGATATACAGTTCACACCTTTTTAGTTGAATCTGGGCTGATTCTCAGATGGATGGAAATGATCATTTTCCTCAGCATTTCTGTATAGCACCTTCAAGTTTCACAGTGAAAAATGAATGTGAATGGCACTCACACGTTCACATACATGGTTCTAAATGCACTATGCTAGACACATAAAGCAGAAATTTTGTATTGAGCACAGCTGAAATTAACCTAATGTAGTATCGTCATTATTTTGCCTTCTGCCATATGACAGAAGGTAACAGTCTGTTCTCATGTGTTGCAGTCATTACTCACCACAGATGTACATAGATGAAGGGTAATGTTATACAGGATGCCAGCTCCAGAAGAAAGCCAAATTGATCATCAGATTTATCAGAGTCTGCATGGTGTCACTGAGTTTGCTACTCTAAAAGTGGGTTAGATGAGCATAGCTTCTGGTGACAAAACACTGGGGGCATCAGAAATGTGTTCTTTTAGAACAGAGGGAAGTGTTCAGTTTACCTTGAGAATATTTCAGTATAACAAAAAGGCAGCCTGGAAAAGTGAAGAGGAGGTACTTAGGACAGTCTAAGAAGAAAGGGGAAATCTCAAGGAATTGCTGAGAAATCATTTTTCTTGCAGTGCTCTCTGTGGCATTCAGCATATTAAAAAGAAAAGAACATTATTATCATTGGATCTCTGCCATCTTCCAAAGGAAAAACGAACAAAATAACAAAATGGACCTATGTTCTCAGCATAGAAGCAGATGTCCTTGATCGTGAAAAAAAGGAATAAGTCAGCCACTATGTAAAACTTTAAAAAAGACAAATTGCTACTAGGAGATTTAAGATTATTTATGATGGAAGAGATTACGTTGAAATCTCATTTCATGGGAGGAACATGTGGAGCTGTTGTATGTTATAGCAGTGTATGGGTGATTTTAAGTAGCAGGAATAACAAGGAGAAAGGGAAAAAGGAGATAATTATACTAAAAGTGAAAGAAAATAATCCTGCAGTCATGTACTTTGTAGTCAGTAAGACGAGTTTTTAAATTTAGTTATGATTGGGAACCAAGCAAGAGCAGATATTTGAATTCAAGTTATACTCACTTGTCCAAAAAAAAGCCATCATCCATTTAATATTTTGAAGGTAACATAGAATTAACCTCAGAGGCTTTAGAAGAGCTCTCATCCTGCTCTAATGCTGATCTTTTCCTTAGAAAATGGAGCATCAATAGGCAGAATCAAGAAGCTCTAATGGCTTCTATTTTAAAAGTTCCTTTTGACACAAAATGAAAAATATATATTTCAATATCACATATTCTCTTAAGACTTACTAATCATTTACATAAAGGCCTCAGGCTTAAAAAATTGTAGTCAGATTTATAATTCCTTGTTTTCACTAATCACCAAGGGATTAATTCTTTTCAGGATTGCACTCAGAGTGATGAAAATAAATTGAAGCTGTGAGTTTGGAGTCTGAGAACTAACAAGTTTAATCTTCTAGTGCATTTCAGTAAACAAAACTATGTAAAAATTCCACTGGAGAAGAGCTAAGAGAACAGTGTGTGCAGATTCTCTTTTATAACTTTTTATTCTATTATTTTTTATGTTTTGCCATTGAACTAAAAAATTTGGAAAATAAGTCAAGGTCAAGCCAAATCACAATTTGACAATGAAATGAATACATTTACTAGGTTCAATTAAGTATTTAATATAATCTGAAATTTTCCAATTATTTAATCCTCTGAACAATTTTTATTTCTTTAAATTAGATTTAAAACCAAAAAGAGCCATTTTAAGATATGCATTTTAACTTTTTTATTATTAAAAATATCATTAAAATAACTCTGGATATTGATGACTGATAACTTCCTTTTATCTTGTCCTTACTGTAAGCTGCTGTAGAATTTAATTTTGTCTTCTCTCTTTGCAAACTAACCTTTCCCTGTGAGGGAAAAAACAATTCTTGGATCTCAAATTTTATCCAGTTGTAAAACCAGGTGATTCAAATTCCGTGGTTCTTTTTTGGGAAAGAGAATATCCTGAGCTCCTTCCGTAACTATTCCTTTGCTAGTCAATATAAAACACAAAAATAATCTGAGAAGACTGCAACACTGAACATGTTCTTCCTGGAAAAGAGAAGAGATTGTGCATCTTCCTGTAAAACCAGAAAAACTCACAGCCTGGAGGCACAACATGCTTTTTGGTATTTAATAATCTGGTCATCTCCTCAAATAAGTGGTCTGTAGCTTCTCCCTTTGCTTCAGCATCATTTTAAAGTAAGGCTGAATTGGGCTTTGGGTTTTAAAGAGTGAGGGAGTATTAAGAGGGTTTTGTCCTTCTGACTGAGGGCTGCATAGGCTGTGTGGACAGGGGCACTGTGTCTCAACAGCCTCCTCTTTGGCTGGCTCCAGCCACTAGGTTCCAGTCCAGTGGTTCCTTCCTCAGCAAAAGGATGGTTTAGATCCAGTCCTGGCACATGAACAATTTTTCAAGGCTGGTGTTTGGAGAGTGTTTGTGTATTGAGTCACCATTCTTGTCTTCACTCATCCACTTTGCACAGTGGCAGTCACTAATGAGATGGTAAATATGAAAGTTAGGAAAAATATGAAAACCTCTGTCACTCTCAATAAAGGACAAAACATTCCTTCTCATCTCTCCCATTCAGAAATGCTAGTGTAGGGGAAGGGTGGTTTGTGTAGGAATAGTGTTTTCTCCTGCCCTTCTGCTTCCTTAGTAAGCTGGACATAGAATCAGGATCATTTTGCTGTACGTAAAATTGGAAAAAATTCCTGACTTTTCATATTATGAATAAACTTCCTAGCTCTGACCACCCAGACTCATCACTGACCACACACCAGTCTTTCTGGTCAGTTCTATTTTGTGGCTTTTTCTTTCTCTGAACAAAATGTGCAGCAGAGGACATTTTCCATCTTTCTATGACACATACTTATGCTAACTGGTACATATTATCTAAAATACAAATGTAGCAAGAAATGCCAGAGCAGTCTAGGAATGAGCTACATCATAGACAGGATTAGTTAGAAAATCACTGTGGAGATTAGAGATCGAGAAACAGGCACAGAGGGTTGGATTACAAGGAATGCATTTACTTTAACTTCAATGTTTGAGGTCTTTGAAAGCTCCCAAAATTCAAAGGATTTTTGATCAAACGTCCTTGTTTGCACATCTACACAACAGATGCCCAAACATAAATGCACAAAGAATAGATGCCTCAGAATTTATTTAAGAGCCTAGCTGATGGTGTTGAGGACAATAATCTAAGCTTCTATCTCCTGTCTGTTAGTCAAGAGAAGAAAAAAACAGTCAGAGGTCACTGAAAAAACATCAGGCAATAATTATGGGTATGAGAATACCCAAGGAGTAGATAATTTGGGATCTGTATGCAGCTCTAAGTTTTAGGTATTATTCATCAATGTTACAGCGTTCCGTTTTTGTCGACAAAGCAGACTATATTTGAAAGAGAGAACACAGCTTGCAATGCATGACAAAGCTTAAAGTTAGTGAAAATAAATTAAAATATTTCTGTCCTAAAAGAGTATGTGAAACAAACTGATTTCCGGTAATACTGTTGAGGTAGAAAGGAAGAATATGTTCCATTTAAAAAAGCAGAAGCTGAAGTGCTCAGTAGATGTCATGTCATACCAGGCTGGTGCAGATAAATGCATTATGCATGTTATAATGGGCAGAGCAGGTTAGTTTTCGCTTGTGGCAGGGTCTTTAGGCCTCTAGGGAGATGTCCAGTGACAGACTGTTACAAAATGTCATCTGACAGAGGACAGAAATGCTCCTTGCCTGTGGAACCTGATGTGATTCTCCTATCTGAGACATTCAGAAAGCTATGCAAAAGAAAAAAGGCAGAAACTGAAGAAGAATAAGAGAAATCAAGATGATGATCCGATCAAAATATGCAAGGAAGACACTGCAGGGGATTTTGCTTATACTCACGTGTGGAAAGGTTCAGCTTCAACTTGTTAAAATCTGATTATGTAAAGGAAGGACATACCCCACATTACATGACTGGCAGAAAAGAAGGGGCTTGTTAGTCTGACAGTCGACCTACCCAGTATTTTTGCGTCTTACTCCTGAACATTTAAGTACTCATGGCATGGAAAGAAATGTGCAGAACTATCTTGAAAGATGTTTTTTGCTAAAATGGACTTCCAAAGGGTGTTCAGCTATTCTGGATTGTGAAACATATGAAAGCAGCAGGTATTATGACACCAAGCCGAGTGAAGAGGTCAGTGTCATAAAATCAATGACGATAGATTATTGCTTGTAAAAAAAAAAAAATCTTGGCCAGAGATTTGAAACACCTAGGGAGACCAAGCTATTTTCTTAGCCCTCTGCGTGTTTGGTCTTGTTAATGCAGTAATCAACATCAAAAAGCCTGCAATTTACAGTGGACCACTTGGTGAATACTTATCTTAAGATCTCTTAAGAGCTTTTTTTCGCTAACAGAAGTAAGTTGGTGGTACATTGTTTTAAAGCAATAAAGGACTTCAGGGCCAAACATAATCTGTCTGCACAATGTTGTTATTTGCTTGCCAGTGTGCTTTCCTGACCACCTTTGAGCAGTGCTATTTTTTTAGAAAATTTATATTTTTATTTCTGTGAGAAATCTACAAAACTTAGCACTATTTCTGTCAGAGGAGACAGCAGAATATTTTGAGCAGGGGTCATTCAGCTTGTCAGTGCAATGAGAAACTCCTGGTGATGTGAAACTATGCAAGATGAAATTTAATAGACTAAGAAAGGTGCAATACAAATCCAAACTCACATAAGTTTGGACAAAATCTCTAAGACTTTCAGTAATGGTAATGATGGGGTTGCAACCTCCACATGAGGAAATCCTGGAACTACTCAATGCAGGAAACTGAAAAAGAGAAATAGGCAGGGAGTTTTAGAAGAAAAATCCTCTAACCCCTCTCCATTTCATATTCCTTATCCTTCCACTTCTGGATATTGGAGAAAGTAAGCTTGATGTGTCTGGTCTGCCTTAGTTAAGCAGTTTAACAGTAAATTGAATTTTCTGTAATGACATGTATTCAGCTTTACTTTTTTTTTTCAGCCCCTTTGTGAGGCTGCTTCTCTTACAATGCAATGCAACGCCTCCTTCATCGTAAAGGAAGGTGCATATATAACAAGGCTAGTCTCATAAGGAACTTACTCTAAGGGAAAAATGGTGAATTCAGGCTTCTGTAAGGCTCATATATTTAAAAAAGCAGCTTTGAGTTGAACTGACTTGAATTGAGTGCTTTGTTTTAACAAAGAAAAGAGAAGAAGCTATTTAAGAATATGTTTACAAATTTGTAAATATACATTTCATTGTTTTGATTTTGTTAAATTAAATTGGAACTATATTAGTAAACTGGAACATGAACTTGATTACAATATATATCACATTTTTAATATTGATGGGTAACGTAGTAATCGAATTAGAATTTCTTAGACAGACTCTGCTCATCTATTTTGGAACTTTCACAGTACATCCATTACATAAATACATACATGGGTTCTTACACTGAAAAGAAGGATTATTTTCATAGGGAGGCCCTGGACTGTGGTTTTACCCTTCGCAGGGTTAATGCCTTCATTTTTGAAGAGTTAATTTGTGGACATTCTAAATTGTTTGGGGTAATAATATCAGGATCTTGGTACCTCAGTTTTCTGTTTTTAAAATGTGTGTGTTGGGTAGAAGGAATTTCTCAAACAAGAGACTATTAAATTCCAGATATTATGGTTTCCTAGTTTTTACTGTGTCTGAACTTTGTCGTTCATGATGACAGTTAATGATTCAGTGTCGATTATATGCTATTTATTGATTAGCAAAATTATCTTCTGTTAAAAAAGAATGAGAATTCCTTGTGTAAGTCCATCTTACACAAGGACTTACGACATTAGGATTTTCCCAGATATTTCCATGAATAAATATGATCCAATTTTTCATAAAAAGTGAATAATATTTCTGGACTACAGTTCAGGTTTTAGTAGCCATTTTGATGCATGCTTTCCTACCTCCAGGCAGGCCAGCTACAATAATAGCTAAGTGGAAGTTTTTGCTTTGGCTTGATTTTAGTGTGCATTATCAAGACAGGAGGTGCATTTAGTGTGCATTATAGGGAGGTTGTTTCTCCTTCTCCATCAAGAACCTAAGCAACAATATAACCAATGACTAATGCAAGAGGACAATTACTGGTTTCATCAGCTGTCAATTGAAGCCATATGGTCCAGACACCAGAGAGGTGTTAAGTGATGCACTAGTAATTCAGATGCAGATGAAACCTCTTTTATGGTATAACCTTCATGCAGGGAAATTATACTTGTTTTACAATTAATCAACACATTCATTTGTGTGGGGGTGAATGACTCTTCTGCGGTAAAGATAAATATGTCAAGTTTTTCACTCTTGGTAATAAGCTAATCCTAAATTTGGACTTCTTTTTTATCATGGGTATAGTATTTTAAAGTCTGATTACTTTTTAGTATCAGAAAATGTGAGGGTTTAGTCTTGGCAATTAATTAAGGAAGAAAAATATGAAAAATTTGTGAGTCAGGTTAGACACTTTTCACCTGCTGCCCTTGAAGACAACAAGACCCAGTAGAGTGGTTTGAATGTTTTCATATTCTTTGTGCCTGACAAAAAAATCCTTGATAGTTACTCAGGGTAATAAAGATACATATTGCCTAGAAGATTATTAATTCCAAACCAGTAACTGCTGTAGAGAAAAGGGAACCAATAGATAGGGACAGAGTTCTCATTGGCATAATCAGTACAAGAGGAAATTTTTCATTTACTTTGTTAATTGAAAATGGTACTTAACAACAAACCTAACTGTACCCCAACTACTGTTGTAGTTCATGGAAGATTTCCAGTGCAGAGCTTCAATGAAGTTTTTTAATGCAATGGTAAAGAATTCTGTCTAGGTCCATTTTGTTTAATTCTATTTGCTTTTTCCATGTGTATTTTCACATGTCAAAGGCTATACACTGTCATATAGCTGCTGTGTGGGTTAGGGTAAAACAGGAAAAAAATCTCTTACTGTAGCAGCCAAATCCAATGGGGAGCCTCAGCTCTCCAGAGGGGGCTCAAAGAAAAGCCTTTCCTCTGCTTTTAATACAGTAACAGCAACATTTTTTTCAACTGGCTCTTGCTGACACTCCTTCCCCTCTTCCTTCCTCCTCGAAGCTTCCCATGCAGCTGAACATTTTTATTTTGACTGCAGCTTCCTATCACCTTCTCCTTTAAAAATGGAAAAAAAAAATAAATCCTCTATCCATCATAAGGCAGAGTACTTCTTAACCTCTTCCTGAGTGGAAAGCTGACCACTAATCCTGTATTGTTCTATACTTGTTGATTACTTATCACTCTTCTCCTTAATTACCAGGCTGAATCCACAGGGCAGCCACATGGCTTGAAAGCTTAGTCTGCTGATGAATGTGCCTTTGGGGAAGATAGTGTGATTTCTTAGCCTGGTAAAGTCTCTAAGTGTGTCTGGGGAAGTTATGAGAAGGCAAATTAGTGAACAGAAAAGCTGAGGACCTTAATGTAACTTTAATGTATTGCATAGTTTCTGTGTGTAAATGTCT
>VXBQ01012987.1:233254-249194 GCA_013400175.1 Phainopepla nitens | reverse complement strand
TCCCTTCCCTTCCCTTCCCTTATCTTTTTTTTTTCTTAGGTAGTGAAAAAACACCAGATTTTTGTGAAGTTAAATCTAATGCTTTATGAACTGCAATTGAATTCTCAGCAGGATGGTTACTGAGATGGTTACTGATGGTTACTGAGATAGTTACTGAGGCAGTCACAATGAACAGATACTGATAGGCAAATTGGTGTAAACTCCTGAGGGTATTTAATGAGCTGCAGCACACTTCAACTGAAAACTTATCTGCGGTTAATATGGTGGTTTCATTTTGGTTTGGTTTGGGGTTTTTCTCTCCATTTATATCTGACTTTCAATTTTTTATCTTGAGCAAATCTTCCCTGCTCCTGACCTGGCTGCCCATGTTAGTCCTTACAACTGACTTTGTTCCTGCTTCTGCACTAGCGTTAATGTTTATTCCAACCTGTTTTTTTTTCTTTTTTCAGCTTTTTTTTTTTCTTTAATCTAATCTTTAGACAACAGAGCTGCTTTGACCCAAGACTGAAGACCACAGAAACAACCTTTGGGCAGAACAAGTGCATATGCATATCCATTTAATGACTTGCCAGAACAGGCAGTAGTGGATATGTTAGATGATTCTGTGTGGTCTCTGGTGACCTGTTTTATTTGAACACAATCATACCCCGTTTACATCCCAGGGAGCTTAAAAAATGTCAGCAGTCCTGGAGGGAACATCACATGATGTGATCTGAGGCAGCTGTAGTTGTAAATGGGGTTAGCTCTGTTCCTGCATGTTAATCTCTTCCTGATATTCCTGTCAAATCTGCAGAATGAGAACATGCTGGAAGAAATGACTGGTAGTTCACAGACAAAAAATATTAACCCCCCCCCACACCCTCATAGGACTCCCACTCCTCCAGGGCTGATTGGCAGCATATGATGAGAAGAAGGGAAAGTGTGTTGCTTCAGGTAGCCTTGAAGACAGCAGTATTGAAGACCTCTTTAGAAGTACTAAATCTTCATAATAGCAAGTGCCTGAAGCTGCATAGGCTATTAAGACCTCACAAGTCACAAATCATGCTATGTACTGGCCACTTTCCAAAAGCACATGGAAAAGATGGAGGTACAAAGCTGTTACCATAAGAGCTCTGCTTGCATGTTCCCTTGCTCAATTAGTGTGTGAATTCCTGGAGAGCCAGGGCATGGAACTCAACCTCAGGTGCCTTAACCTTTCTCTGAGTATTTCTTTGAGTTGTTTCAGCATGGGACTCTTTGTTAAAACTCCATCCCATCTAGCTGATGGTCCTGAAATACAGTGCACCTAGAGAACCAAAATAAAAGCTAAAAGCTATGGATAGTACAGAACAAACTATATTTTAAAAAGAAGGTATTATTCTCTCATCCATGTGCACAAATAAACAAAATGGCTAAGTGCATGGAACACAGTGGGGCAAGTATAGAGTGTAATCACTGATTAATAGCATTCATCTTTATCACTTCTGAGAGATCAGATACTTTCATCTGACACAGATAAAACTCCTGCTTATGAGGTAGCAAAACTGATTCCACCAGTTTTGGTATGGTGCTGTAATATAGGTAAAGTTGCTGTATTCTTAGCCTGTTCTAGAGGCAGGACAGGACTCAGACATACCTTTGGCAGCTCAAAAAGTTTTGGAAAAAAATTTCCCTAGGTTCTTCCATGTCCTTAGAGAGTAGAAGATAGTTTTTACTGCATATCTCAGGTGACACTTCTTGAAACAAAATGTAGTGCAACATGAAAATTGCTACTAGAAGAGACTTTGGTGTTACAGCTTTGAAAACAGGGTTCAATGGTTCAAGATTTTGAATAATTTAATTTGTTGCAGACAGTGACTATTGGCATTCTGAAGCATGAACTTGGAAATAATTTGAATCAGACATTTAATTCAAACAACAGGAACTGGTATTGTCTTTGTTAAAACTGCCAAAGTAAGGTTGGGAAAATCACCTTAATGGGGCTAATCCTCAGAACCCTTTCTCTTGCCCCATTTTTCTAGAGAATTATATGGTCCATGGCTTTAATGAGATAATCATAATTGTTCAAGTTTCTTTGTTGGGGTAATATTCAACCTAAATGCTCTTTCAATTCCAATTATAGATATTAATATGGCAGTTAAAGGTCAGCAAGTGCTTCAGGCTACTGCTTTGTCTATCTTACAAAGTACCAACCAAAAATTTTTCACCAATTCCAATGGGAGGTGTTCAGACAATGGCTAAAGGTCAGGAGAAACGCTTCCATAGAATGAACTGAGTTAGAAAGACAAGCAGCTGTAAATAACGCTTGGTAATGTTTATATCCATTTAGTTTAGGAGATACTACTGCTAAACTGGAACATTTTGAATCATGTTAATTCCTCTTAAATAAAAAAATATTTACTCAGATTTAAGGGGAACGGATGTTCCTGCTCTCCTTCTCTGAATTACTACTTCCATGCAACTGGAGGTTCCTCCATCTACTTTTCCAACTCCTTCTATTGTTAATTGCCTACGTGAATCCTTCTGTTGTTGCATACCCAAAAGTATAGTAGGCAGCTCTCTATCTTGGTTTTTAATATTAGAAATCCTTAAAATTGAATATAAAATAGGAAACAGATCACAGATAGATAGAGCTGTTTACCTTTATTTTCAAAGTACCTTCATATTTGAAATGTACAGCTCCTTACTGCTCAATTGCACTCAGGCTGGGGTAGTGATTTGATACCGCCCTCGCACAGATTTCATTAGCTGAAATCACATTTGCTTTTTTCAGAGGCCAAAACCCAGGATTGTGGGTGCTTCTTTCCATAGTGATCATACCTGTGAAGTGTGATGTGGTTGATAGGTCTGGTGACACCTTTGCTATGCAGATCTATTTCAACCTGGTTTGGAGTTGCAGTTTTGTGAAGCCTCTTGGGACCACAGTATGGTGCACACTCTTTGCACCATGGAGGAATTTGTTTGCCAAATACAAATTTTAGTTTACTGGGGTCTCTCTGTCGCAGATAGTAGAAGATACACAGAAGTAGTAAGAATATAATTCTCATCGGTCAAGTGGTGTGTAGTCCTTTCTTGGACTACTGCTTACAGTGTATACAACTAAAACGTGTATTCCCTGTCTCTTCTTATTAAACCAATATACCCTTGTCCTCTTCTAAAACTTATACTAGTTTTAGAAGTTGGAGGACTGTGCTAACAGCTCCGAGTGCATTGTGATATGAGGCCCAGGGGCAACAGTGCCGTCATCCATGGATATCATACAGCTGCAATAGAAGTGACGGGATCTCCATGTCTGAGTTAGCAAAATGTTGATTAAACAATTCCAACTCCCTTATCCCTCTTGCAGCTTCCCATTTCACAGCCAGTTAACTCCAACAATTCACTGGCTGTGGAGAGGATCTGTTCTCAAGTGCAAAGGATATCTTCTTCAATATCCAGCCTTCTGTGCAACTTGTGGCTTTCAGAAGGAAATATAGTACTTCTGCTGTGGGTGACACTAGAAACAAAGTCTTCCTGCTGCAAGGCAGTTAAGCACAGTTTGAAATGCTTCATAAACTTTGGGCACTGATTTAGTAACTTGAGTTTGTAGTCAGACTGCCCAATAGAGGAGGCAGGAATACCCACAAAATTACCTCAAGATTCATTTTGCCTCTCTATAAACTCTGTGTTTTCTCCAGCAGTGCAATTTTACAAAGTAGGAATAATTTTGGCTGGAGTAAAGATATTGACAGACAGTAGATCTATGCCTTCTACACTGTATTAAATTATAACACATTACTCATTATCTGTCTCAGTTCCAGTACTTGCATTCTCAGAAGTTCTTCTTAATCAGGTCAAGGTGAAGAGGAAAAACAGAACTGAACTTTAAAATTGTATATATTTTTGAAATTTAAATCACTGCTTCATCCTTTTTTCTATGATTAGGATTTTAAAACTGTTTTCTAATCAATGATTCTTCTAACTGGAAATATGTTTATATATACACAGAACTCATTTCATGTAGCCATTTGCAGCCATTTTGCAAATCCAGAAAAGATTTTTCTTTTGGTTTTCCCTTCTTGTGAATATAAAGGCAAGTCTTTAGAAAACCATAACAAAAGTACCTTTCATTGTATGACCACAAATTTAAAAGGATGAGGAAGACTTCACCACTGAGTCCTGAGGTTCAGAGTGCATCCCCTTTATTTCAAAATTCCTTATGGAGATTAGGTGTGTGTAGGTCTGATCTTACTCTCAGACTTGGAAAACTGTTTATGTCTAATAGATTTATCTATGCAAAGTTTGTAATAGCTAATACTGAGTAGCTACCTGGAATAATAATATTTCATTATTATTATTAATTCAGTGTGCTGTCAGTCACTTACGAAGGATCTGTGCCAAGCAAGGGAGAGTTACCTGGGGTGCAATCTGTCTGCAATTCAGAGAAGGCTGAAATTGGGCTCATCCTGGTGGTAAAATTCATAGACTGGAATAGTTGTCTGCCAGTCACTAGTGTAGACAAGATAGATGTCTTCATTTTAGCTCTGGTATCTTGTTCTGCATGTTGGTTATCTCGTATTCAGCTTGCAGAATCACCACAGGACATGAGGATTTCTTCTTCTGTAGCATTTTGCTATTTTTTTGGCTCTCTGGAGATTGGAATGTGTCCCAGAGAGCAATGAAGAGCTTGGAACTTTGTGAAAGGTCTGAAAAATCAAGACTGTCAGAAAGGACAAATGGAGGAAATCAGTCACAAGTGGAAAAGTGCAGCATTGCATTTAATCTCATGGGACAATGTTCATTGCAGCAGTTGCAAGCAGTATGTTAACTGTCTGGAGAGCTGCCAGAAGAGAGAATTCCATTTGTCTGACATGGCAAAAGACATGACATGACATGACGTGACAAAAGAAATTATATTATACACATTTGAAAATGGAGAAACATAGCTGAAGAGACTTATTAATTGAACATCTGTTTCTGAACTGTATTTGGCTAAAGTGCGGACCCAAAGTTTCTCATGCCTGATACACAGATGGAGTTCACTCTACTTTTTATTATTCTTGAATTTTTAACTGGAACTATTGTCTCTCATGTGAAAAGTCTATAGCAGGTTTAGTGCCTTTGCATATATAACAAGACTCTCCACAGATCTCAGTCCTAGTCTTATATTTAAAAGAATACTGGAATAATGTCATTATTTTAGAGACTGGGATTTAAGTGCAATCATTTTGATTGCAAAACATCTCTCTTGGTTGGCAGAGTCAGTCATGGGACAAATACCTCCTGTGCATTTAGAAAGGAATATTTCTGAATCTTTACTATCTCCATCTATTCCATCTACTAATGGAATATTTCCTTATAACATCATACATTTAGTCATTAAACCGAGCAATAAAATTATAGGCTTATTTTTGGAACCTATTAAGGCATCGTACTTATATATGTATGCAGAGGTGGATGAGTACTGAGATAATATTTCTTAGTAATTCAAAAGTACTTGTGACTTGTGTGCTTGTTTTACTGAGCTCATATGGTATATGTTTGAATAACACATTCAGTGTGAGGAGTGATTTATTTGACATGCCAAGGATGGTGACAAAGATCCTCTCAAAGAGGTAGTGTGTACCTCTGAGCACTTGTGAAGTGTTTCACCTGTGTGGTAGCCACTGTCAAAGTGCAGGTTTCTCTTGCCCTCTATACACAATATGAAAAAGAATAAAATAAGATTCTTTAAATAATGGGTATACAAATGCCCTCTTACCCAGAAATTCAGCCTTTCATGTGATACTTTTCTCAATTTCACCTAGAACTGACTTTATTGTATGTGTTCCATAGAATTGCAATAGAAACTGTTTTGTTTTGATTTAATCCTAGTACAGCTGCTATCATTAGACGAAGTATTTGAAAGTGACAGTAAAAAAAAGAAAATACAAAACTACAATTTGCACTTGGAAATAGCATACCGAATTAGTTATTGTAGAATCAGGCAAATCTTTATTGTTTAAGCCCATAGTAAAAAAAAAAAGGAGCATCACAATGCAAAGAAAAAAAACGGTGCAAAATTGCCTGGTAATCCTGAAAAGTAAGTAACATTTGCCTTCACCATTTGTTGAGATTCTATTTTGAAAGATGGAATGTTTTATGTTGAAATTTTTCTCTTGTAATTCCTACTTAGAATAATATATATACTATGTCAGTCTTTAAAAGCAAAACCCAAAAATACCCTCTTTAATATCTAATGATTATATTCCTTTTTAAATTATTTTTTGTCAGTGATGTTGTTCATTTTCATATAGAAGACACAAAATTATGAGGTGAATATGAACTAATTGATTGTTCCCAAATTGCAAATGTCCTTGATTTGGAAATCCTATGTGGCAGTCACTCTGGTTTTAAAGCTGCCTTGGCATATAAGCAAGAAGGTACAATCAGTCAAATAAGCTGAGTGCAACAGCTCCTCATTAAATAGGACATTTTTCTCTTTGACATCCAAAGTTTGCTGTGCTGTGGAGTGGAAGTTTACAATAACAGTGCATAACATAATATTAAACCCAAAAGTTTTAAAACTTTTAAGTTGTGATAGTGATGAAAGGTATTTAGGTCTTCACGGGCCTTCTCCCCTGCCCCCTCTCCCTTGGCACTGTCTCTGATGGGCAATATAATTTGCCCTAAGATAAGATGACCAGGTGGGAGCTGTCCTAAGATAAGATGACCAGGTGGGAATTGCAGGAGAAGCTCTCCTGGGATGATTGCGTTAATTAATACATTTCAGTGATGGTGGAGTTGTGATGATTACGATTGACTTTGGCACACTTTGGCCTACAAAAGGGCATAAAATGCTGCTGGAGACTGGGCCAACTGGGCCAGCTCAAGACTGGTCTCCCAAGATTGCAGGCAGCCTCCAGGTGGATCCCTCCACTGTGGCAGGGACACCTGCAAGGTAAGTCTAACCCCAATGGGCAACACTTACTTTTGGACAGATGAGCAAAGTGATTAAGATGCAGTCACATATGGAGAGTAGCTCCACAGTGCTCTATTGCTTTGAAATTGTTCCTTCTGTAAGGCTAAAGACTTGTATGTTTCTAACTAAACCGGCTCGTATTATAACCCTTTAGACCTGCTTATTTTATGTACTGTATTGGCAATATTCAGATACTGTATTAACCATAAATATAATCATAATCATTTGCATAATCAGTGTCATATTTCTCATGCCTGACCAACAGTCTTCTCTCTTCTACTCTGCTAAGTAAATCACATAAACTTGCTTACTGTCTCCAAAGATGGTTCTGATGCAGAGTTTTGTTTGTTTGAAACTAGCACATAGAGGACAGCAATCTTTGTAGTTTCTTTTGCACACCTTCTCTTTTGTTTTCAGCAGTCTGAATGCTGACTCAACTTGCTCAGAGGCTATTGGAAGGCAAGCCATGCACAATCTTATTACCTTTCACAGAAGTGTACCATGTAAACACAGAGTTTAACTTTGTGCTTTTCCAGAGTCAATTTCAGAACTCCTTGACAGACCTTTTCCATAGGGCAAATGCTGATGGACAGTATCATAGAAATGGCAAGAAATTGATTTAGCTTGTGGGAGGATCTAAGTAATTTGGCCAGGGAGAAACTTAAAAACAGAAGAGAAATTCTGTGTGATAGTCCAGCAGCTTTTTAAGTGATATGTAATTTGGGAATGTGTGAGATGGGATAATTTCTTATATAAAAATGAAGACATGCCTTTGAAGACTGACAGACTTGCACATATCTTGTCTGTGCATACAGGTTGACAACAGCAGTTCAAGAAAAAACAGGTGGAAGTTTATGTTTTATTTGGATTCATATTGTTTTGGTTTTTTTCACAGTGACAACTACGTGCCATTTCAAGTACCTGAGACATTCTAGTGATGTAAAATAAACTGCTATGTTGCGGTGTGCCAGTTCAGTTTAATTTCCTCAATTTTAATGAGTTCATCACTAATTGCTATCCTCCCTGAATCCCCACCTTTTCCCTTGTCCATCACCCCTTGTTCCATCCCAGTTATCTAGAACGTTCCTTGTCAATCCCCAGTTCACCTCCCATACCCCTTGTCATCTCCCTGGATCCCTCCCAGTGGCTTGTTCACAAGTTCTCTACTCCTCCTAAAATTCCAGAACTTTCTATGATTTTCACCTTTTTTTCAATGTATTATTCGCCATTTTGTATAAGTCCCCGCCTATGTTACCCCTTATTGGTTAATTTTATAAGCAAGCACGCCCTATGTGCCTCCCATACTTTGTTATGATTGGTTTATGTATTGTATCCCTCCCCCCCAGGACCTTCCCTGTATTTAAGTTGCTGTAAGTCCTTTGTTCCTTGCTCTTCGTTGGATCCACCCCTGCGTTGTGTATCTCTGGTCTTCCTCTGTGCTCCCCTCTGACCCTGGAATAAACCTCTCCTGGATCTACGTTGAGCCTCCCTCTCGTCCTTTGCCTCCCATGGACGCGCTAGTAGCCTGAAAGAGTTCACAGCCCTTAGCTGCACCCGGGACAACAAAAGTGCCTTCCTGGGGCAGCCCACTCTTGGCGCCGGTGCCTGTTGGTAGAGCTAGCTGGGAGGGCTGGAGGGCCAGGATCTGGTGCCAGGCACTGCATCACTGCTAAATTTTAAAATTCTTTTTAATGAATTTGGTGATCGTTTAAATTGAATAAGTCATTCAGTTCCCCTTTGGAAAATACAAGGGTTCTTTTCAAACTGGAAAATACATCTGAAAAACAATTACATCTATCTTTTAGAAATTATATTCCTGCACATAGCTAGTTTTTTGGAAGCTCTCTATGCACAAATGGATATAAACGTATCTGCCAAAAAATTTTTAATATTTAAGTATGGGTTAAGCTATTTATGTGACTAGGTGACCTAATGTTATAAAAATGGCCAAATAGAGGCTACATGGTCTAATGCTACATGATCTAATGAACTAGTGGATGGAAGTCAGTACAGATGGACTCTAGCTTTGGCTGATTTATCCTTGAGGAACTGAACTCAATCTTCTGTCTTTTTTCCCATTCTGTCTGTTTAACCTATTTATTCTGTTTCACTCGATATTATATACCTGAAAAGCATTTGGCCCGACAGGTCTCCACTCTTGACTGGGTCCTGTAGGTGCTGCTGTAACGCCAGTAATTGTGGCTGATATAACAGAGAATAGAGAATTTTTTTCACAGAAGTGAATACTTTGTAGCTATAGTTCTGTGGATGCAGTAGCCAGTCTTTGAAAGCATGAATCATTCTTTCTTCCCTAACAGTCCCTTGTAAATCATAATGTATTTCACACCACAGTTCCAGTCCCCTGATTACTTTACCCTCTGAAGTACTGCATTCAGCATATTCATTTAAAAAAGCAAAGCAAAACTATGCGATAGAAGACTAACATATCAGTCAACTTCTTTACTTTTCCTCATGTGAGAACCAAGTTCTGGATTAACCACATTGTTTAAAGCCAGATGGCCTTTCCATACATTTTTATGAATTTAAGTGGCCTTTATGTGGTTCTGCACAGTAAAAACAGGTTAGTCCAAAAAATAATTTAACATTGTGTATTGAAATGAGTTTCTTCTCATGAGACATAAACTACATAGAATACCTTTCATCGTAGAAAAAGCATTTGTCCTTGTTATTCTTTAGTATAGTCCTTTTCCTTTTATGAAGGTATATATTTAAGTGCAGCAGTCGTGCTTCATTAAAATCCAAATGAAAGTAGGTGGGCATCAGTAGTAGATAGTCAAAAGTCAAAAACTTTTGCAAATGCAGTCACCTGTTCAGCTTTGATTTTTCCCTCTTCTACATGTGATTTTGTCCTGGTTTGTGATGAAAACCTCACATTTTTTAAGTTACCACTTCTTAAAGCTGTATGTAGGCAGAGGGTAAGTCATGAGTCTAGTATCGGATCACATTCAGAACACTAATTTTTGTAATATATTTGAAGGGTTTTCAACAAAAGGCCTTGAAGAAGGAAAAGAATGACACAGCAGGGCTGATGTTGGTCTATAGGAGAAAGGAATAATTATGTCATGTGCAGCTTGTGTAGTATAAAAGCAAATTTTAGCAACCGAAAATATTAATTTGATTTATATCAATATCAAATTGAGTTTAATTTTAAAAAGCATGAAAAAAATCACACTTATTACCTTCTTGTCTTTGTAACTATCTTCATTATTAAATCTGACTGAATTCTATATATGGAGGAGTTAAACTTCTAAAAGTCTAAGCAAGTCTGAAAATATTTCTGGGTTTTGGAGAGGGTTTTTTTCTTTTGTTTGTCTGTGAGATGTCAGTTGAAATGAATGACAATGAAATCTCAGGATTTTGGACAGGTTTTGTTATAATGTGTGCTCAATTGGATATAAAGGACCTACCATATTGCTCTTTCTTTAGACGGTCTCCCCCCTGCCCCCAAACAGAAAAATACTTCTTTGTATTTATACATTGTATAAATCCAGTGACAGAGCACAGCAGGAGCTGAGGAACTGAAGTGGTTTTTTTTTGAGGAAAAATGAGCAGGAAACAAACAGACTCAAGGAGGAAGTAAATTAATTCTCCCAATGTTTGAATAATTACAGAAAACTCACTCTGAAAGAAAGTTCACAACTTTAATACTGCACCATTACCTCACCATTTTGTCTTGAGGTTTCCCACATTCAAGAATGCAATAAGCTGGTTTAATTAACTAGAAGAAAAGGACAGGAAGGTCATCAGATATGCCTACTTTAGTTACAGAAGCTTAAGCAATCCTGAACATGCTGTCAACATCAGGTGATTCCCTTTCACTACCCTTAATGCTCTGTTAGAAAAATCTTCTTAGCTAAAAATAGAGCTCACAAGAAAATGAAAGTAGTTTGAACTCAAAAGAGAAAGAGACAGCAAAAGAAATCAGAGCTGTAAATAAAACATACCCAGCAGTGAAAATGCATGTGCCGTATGTGGCCCTGAATAAAATAGCCTGCTGCAAATCTTTGCTATGTGTAAAGATCTCTTTTTTTCCTCCAATCATTTCACTATTTCTGCTAGAGGCAAAAGTCTCAATGGCACATGTTCAGCAGGAGCAATCCTAGGTGTCCATTTTTAAGTACAAATGAATTTTTTGGGCTTGGAGTCTTAAGTTTAAACTTTTGGCTTTGAAAAGCATAGAAACTTCTGGGTAGTTTTTTATCTGAGGGTTTTTTGACACTGAACTGAAGAATAAATGCTAGTCTTTCTGGGACACCTTATTTAAGAAGTGATTAGAGCTGACAGGGTATAGTATTTGTTTTACATGCTGATCTTATTTGACTGTGTGTATTTTACAGACCTCCAGTATCTGAGCAGTGGTCAGTTCACCAGGCTTAATTTATGTTCAGAGCAACTTGTTTTGTAAAGGAGGAAGATAAAAACCTAATACTATTTCTGTCTCATAAAGGGACACTTACACCTATGGATTAAAGGTTTAAGGAGGTATTAAGGCTCCAAGCTAGAGGCAAAAAATGGAAACTTCAAAGACTTGTGTCGATATCTTCAGACAATTTTTTGCGTGCTATTTTGAGGCAGAATGGTAAACTTCATGATATTGAACTTTAAATAAATGAATAAAAAGTGAAATTACAAAAATTCATGTTATACTAGGTAGCAGACATTGGCTTAAAATCCTGATAGGATGCTAACCTTGTCAAAAGATTGCTTTTAATGAAAGAGCAAATGAGAAAATACTAGAGGAAGATTTCTGAAGATGTTAAGGAGAATCTGTAACAAAATCTAAGAAAAGAATAGGTAATCACTACTGGTATCTTTCCTGTTCTCTGCAGGGAGAAATAACTAAATGGCTCTACCTTATACGTAGACTGAAAAAAATAAAGGTTAATAAATATTAAATAAATATATCTTTCTTTACCGACAAAGGGAAGCATTCTAGGAAAGAGAATTGGTGCTAATTTTATTTTTTTGTTTTATTTTCCTTGACATATTAAGAGGATTCTGGCCTTGCTTTACTGTATTTCAGCATTAGTCCCTTTGGAAAATGTTGATATGTGTATATCTAGAGCATCAGTTTGTAAGCATAAAATAATTAAGTTTATATAGGTGTGATCATTTTGAATGGCAGGACCAATGCAGTTTTGAAATTGGTGAAAGAAATTCAGTAGATATTCTCTCTGTGCTATGGAGACTTTTTTTTTTCAGCAGGAGGGTATAACTTACAGAGTTTATATATAACCTTGGGTTAAGGCTGTTATTTTGTGATGCACTCTTGAGAACATTTGACAAAAGCTTGGTGGTGAGCATTTGACATCCTGATTTTACATAAAAACATGACTTAACGTACATAAAAACATGACTTAAGGAAGCAAAAACCTTTCTGGTCTGTGACATGACATGAGTGACAAATATTCTAAGGATAAAACCTTTTACACAAAATTAAAAGGTTTTTAGCACCAGTTTGGTAGGACAGCAATGCCTATTACTGATTGTTGCTATGAAGATGAACTCTCTGTACAATTTGCATAAGGAACCTGAATGGTTACTCTCATGTTTTAAAAAAAAAAAAACAAACAAAAAACCAACATAATAAGTATGATCAATGGACTCTTTACTAAATGGGTTATCATAGAATAAGGTGCTTAAAAGGCACCTTAAAGATTATCTAATTCCAACCTCTGCTGCCTTTGTGAGGATTTGAGGGTCTGAAGTGCTGCACAAGTAGGAGCGTTTATTGACATTGAGTTCATGATTGGCTGGGAAAAGAAAACAATGGGAACATATTGGAAAGTTTTGCTTGAACCATTGTGGGCTGGCTGCTGTTATTTGGTTGAGACTCATTTTAAAGGATGCTGGTCAGCAGGAGATCATCCACTGAAAGACAGGGCATTTGGTGGAATTGCTATTAGATTAATTTCTAAGTAATGCATGCATCAATTTTCAGTAAGAATGAAATCACACAACATTTATTCAAAGAACATAGCAATCTGGAATATTTTCTGTGTTTCAAATGGGTTCTTGTAGCATGGAGTTAGTATTTGGTAAGTTATAAAGAACTGGGAAGGAAGAACTTTAATGAATTTTACTTTTTTAAAAGGTATTCTTGGTGCCAATTTTTTAGGTGCCAATTTCTTGATTGCATCAGTCAACACTAAGATTAGGGTAAATGCTGTCAGTATTGGATTTTCTCTAGCATGAATGAGATTCACACTTTATTCCTAGAATGACAGCTCCTTGCCAGACTCACAAAGTTAAGGTAGAAAACAGAAGTATTCTTTCCAGCTCCTCTTCCTTCAAATTTTAAAGCACAGAACTCTTGATTTTCCTCACATTTTAATATTCTTTCTCCTTTTTACTCATTAACAGTGATTTCCTCTTGGTAAAAATACAAAATTGATGAAGTATGGACCACCTTTATAGCCTAGAATGGCAATTACAGAGCAGAAAAGACCAAATGTCTATTAGGTATGAGTCCCTGCTAATGACTACAATTCCTAGTGTAATTCTTCTTCCAAAAGGCTTTGAAAAAAAGACAAATTTAATGCTAGCTGTCAAACACTATTTTATGATCCTCTGCTTCAGGTCATATTACTTCTATGAATCTTTCACAGGAGTTTGAGGCACGTGTGTGCCACCCAAAAGGCAAACTACTGATCAACTCACTGCAGTGTTATTGGTACCACTTCAGAGTCTCTGTTCTGCTGCTGCTCTGTTGATTCCCCACCAGCAATATAATGTGGATTAGACTGTAGATCCAGGCAGTCAGTCATTTTTCTAGACTCAGTCAGCAAGGGCTGCTGCATGCTGTGTTTCCCATGAAGAACATCTCTACAGTTCTGTGTAAATAGTGAGCTTTGCCACATTACCTACACATCTCTATGCAGCTCTCTATATTTTTCCATCAAGCTTCTTTAGCAGTGCTGAAATTCCCAGGTTTTATGCATGTAAATCTCTCCATTTGGTTACTGAGATACCTACTTGACTCTTAAAGTTTTGGCTGCATTTTTAAAATAAAGATTCTGCAGAAATCCTGCTAGAGAGAGATGGTACAGAGTGAAGTGCTTTGCTGATCACAGTGCTTGTTTATGTGCAGAATAAAGAAATCATCCCTTTGTCTGTAATAAAAGCACCCTGATTCAACGAGTTCTGAATAGGTGATACATAATAATAAATCTTACATAGCAGAAGAGTAGATTTTTATGGAAGATAAACACTGAAACAGAGGGCAGAAGTATAACACAATTTATATGTAGTTGCATCTCTTTCAGGGTTTGACTATACTCCTCTCAATTTGTTTAGCTCCCCCAAAATATGATGCCTATTAATCATAAATATGTGTTTCAAGCCAACATTCCCTTATAAAACCTGCTTTCTTCTGTAACAGCAAACTTGAAGGGACTACGGAATGATAATATTTCACTGTGTCAATACAACAAACATTACCAAAGAGTGAGATGAATCATGCAAGGTGCTGGTCTTCTCACCTTAAGCATGCACAGCACAGAGGTGCTTTATTCAAGTCCCTGTACTGAAGTACTCACCTACTTACATTTGTGCCTTGTCTGCAGATTCTGCAGGGCTGGAAGGTTTGGTGACATCTTTAGGCTGCATGACCCAGAAAGAGTGAACTAGTTATCAAAATTCCAGAGAAAGAGTTTTAAGAAAATAAATGTGCCATTTTTTCTAGACTATGTGTATTCACTAACCCCATATCAAACAAGGAGAAAGAAGGGAAAGTAAAGAAAGAATTAATGTATGGTTATCAATATATTTTCTTTTAAGATTTCATTTCATATGAAAACCTAAGGCTGCTCAAATAAAATTTGTACCACTTTGTACAATTATGATAAATTTCAAATAAGAAATCTTCCCATAAATGAAACCTATGAAAGAAGTCAAGAGATTTTTGGGTGGCATTTTGGTGCAAACAAATTCTTTACTTAAATAGTTTTTTAAAGACATTCCCTTTCTCCATAAATGAAAAATAGATTTTAAAAACTGTTGTTTCCTTTTGTTAGGAAATATATTTCTGTTGTACATCTGGATATGACAGATGGAATCTCTTTAATTTGTCGGTTTGTAGCTGATTGTGGAATTTTTACTGTGTTTTCCTTAGTAAGTTAAGACTTCCACCTTCTAAAACAAACGTGGATTAGGCACACACTCTGAAAGGGTCTGTCTTTGCTACTGAAGAATCCTAGAGCTCTTGTTATTTTCTAGACTTCATGCTCAGACTGACTGGTACACACAGAGCAGGCTCCTTCTACAGTAGGTTTGTTTATTCACACCACATTGAATTTGTGCAGCTGTTCCCAAGTCTGAATTTTGAGAGTATGTGAGGGGGGGGTGTAGGGGGTGAGGCAGGGAGGGACATTTCCAGTTCAAAGTGTCCTGAATGGCTTTAAGATTGTGCTGCAGCTCATGACAGTGGTATTTTTTTACCATGAAATTGCAGGTATATGTTGTATGAGGTCTGTAAAGCCTTTTGAGCTACTATAATAGTATAATTAATTGCCAGAACTGATGTACATGATTGTCCATGTTACTTTTTGGTAGTACTTTGAGTAATATATATTCCCCAAGTTGTGCATGGACAGTACCTGTTCTGGAGAGAGCTAGTTGGGATGGTTGAAAACACATCAGTTAAATAACAGTTAATCATGAAGACAATAACTGTGTCAATCTCATTTTTTTTTAAGCATTTCAGACATACACTGAGGGGACAATGCATGCAGACAGCTCATGGTAAGAGCAGAGGTTATGAGACATAAGAATTAAAATCCACTGAATGCCAATTTTCACAAGAAACGGAAAGACTATACTGTTCCTAAAGACTCAGAGAGGACTTTGTAGGGTTTGTTGCAGCTAGGAATCCACTAAACCATTTGTGATCAGACACAAGTGTAAGGAAAGTAAGAAATGCTCGGATAATGCTTGAGGCAGGAAGGGGATGACACACTTCTTTACTTTGCCCCCCCCAAGCCTCCATTTTCTCTCACTCAA
>VXBQ01012987.1:198971-233228 GCA_013400175.1 Phainopepla nitens | reverse complement strand
CCTCATTTCTATTTACAGAATAATAAAACCAGTGCACAGTACCATACAGGCTGCTGTGCAGAAAGTTAACTCCATCCCAGACAGACCTAATAGGAAAGCAATGTTGTTAAAACCTGGCTTTGACAAGCTCCTTCAGACAAGAAAGGATTAGTAGTAGCACTGTTCAGTATGAAATGATGATGAGCCTGAAGTGTCAATATATACTTTCAACATCAAAACTTGCTGCTAGGTCTAGGCCTCAACATAATTTGACTGAAAGAACTGGCAGACTCCTTTTTGGCATAACAGGAGCATGTTCAGATATTCTGTATGGAATAATAAGAGTGATAAAACAATCAACAATTTTTTGCAATTGCATATAATCCTGAGCAAAAAACACATCAAATAGGCACTTAAAGACTGTCCTCTTTTTTCCTAAAATAAATTTTTTTTTAAAAAAATAAAAAAGGTAATTGGGAAACTGAAAGTTATGAATCTATCTTTCTTTTGGTCCCAATTTATAGTTTTGCCTGTAGCCTCACGCTGAAAACTTACAAATCATGAAAACTCTGAAAAATATAAGTATATAAAATAATAAAATATCAGGTAGTTCTTTCACAAATTATCAGGTTATTCTCAGTCAGCATATAATACTGTGTAAACAAAAATCTGATGGAAGGATCATACTCTGATTCCATTTTCATATTATGGACCCAGGGTAAAATTGCTTCAGAATTGAAATTATTGTATGTGAGTATTTTCAAAGCTGATTGTGACATCTAGACACACAGTGGCACTCAGAACTTAGGAGAATAACACAGCTGCTTATTTGACTTTAAAAACTTAAACATTGGCACAAGGATAAAAACAACACTGTGGGCTTGACAAGTTTTGCTTGCTTTTGCATCCTCTACTTTTTCTCATGAAATTAAGTAGCATTCCTATTCCTCTACTGTTCATGGAATATTTTACACATTTATTTTCAAATTTAAAGGAAAGAAAAGCTCTGAAAAGTCCTGAGGTTACTTAGCACCAAACTTGGGCAGTTATTTAGACTGCTCTCTCCCCAGCACTGCCATGCCAGTCATTTAGACTTCAGAAACCTAGTTTTCAATGCTTTAAAATTAGCAGAATGAAAATTTATCTACTGTGCGCTCTATGTAAGTAGTGGCTTGATAAATACGTTTTGTTTATCCTTTGTTGTAGAAAGTATTAAAACTTGCTGATGCAATACATTAGAGACATCATAATATAGTCCTTGCTTTGGGGAAATTTGTCTGGGAATCATAATATTTCTAGGAAGCTAAATTTATGGTTATTTTATGTCAGGAAGAGGGAAAATGAGCTCTAAGGCTCCTTTGAAACCAGTATCTTGTCAGGAAATTTGTACCCATTTGGATATGCTTTGTATGTTATGATTTAGCTGCTGAATTTACTTATGATGCCTTGTTGGAAAAAATATCAGGTAGAGAATTTTGTGCTCTTGGTGAAGAATAGTGAATTTGATTAGCTGTGTTATGTTATCTGTGATTTTTTCCCTACCACAACTACTGTGAAGAAGCACTTTGAGAAGCAGAAAGCTCCATATCAGTAATCATGAGTAAAGAGCAAAATGAATTGATTAGGTCTGTGGAAATGATCAAATTTAGGCTGGGTGTTTGCTGGGCTGCAGGGATTTCTCACACAGTCAAACACATGTAATTGTGTGACAGGAGGCAGTGAAGGGCGTTGCAGGTGAGTGGACAGACAGACTGTAAGAGATCTCTGAAGTGTGGATGCTGTGAGGAGGAGAGAAGATTTGTCTCTCAGGATCCATCCTATGTGAATGCTTCTGTCTCCCCTAACTATGGATGAGAGTGCCATGTAAAATGTCATGATGGCTCTTCCAGGAACACTGCACTTAGTAACACCTTACTGCAGCTTTAAAACCCAATCTTGGCTGAATTTTGGCAATTCTGATTTGCTGGGATCAGATTGTGCAAGGCATTGTTCTAATATCTAGCCAGGTTATTGGGGCAGCTCCCATAATTCATCTATTCTTTCAAATTCTTTGTAACTTTGGTCATATTTTTTTTTTAAGGTTTTCCTTGCTGTCAGAAGAAATTAATCAAAATTCATGACACTGAAGTTCTGAAGAAAAAGACAGTGTCTTCAAAGAAGTACCAGGGGAGCACATGCATAGCTTTTGGCAGCATTCCCAGCACTAATTTTAATATGTAGAGTAACATTAAGTTTCTTTCAGTTCCAGTTTAAAACAGAAGTGGACCAAATTTAGCAAATATGTGCAGTGACGGAAGGTACTCGGTTTATGATGCAAACTTTAGTATTCATTATTTTCAAAAATCTGAACCTTCTAAAATTCACAGCCTTTTAAAAATTTGTGTTGAGTGGAGGACAATGGAGAAGGAAGTGTGGTACTATTAAGTTCTCTGTGAGTCTTGTCATAATGGACAATATAAGATCTAATATATATCTAATATATAAGAGAAGCATAAAATATTTTCCCTTCCTACTTTCTCCATATTGAGTAGATCTGTCTTACCTTAAAGCACATATTCTAAACAGTTACCATTGGTTTAGACTAATTACGTTCCATTTTCATGAAAGAATATAGACAGTGACTAATAAAAGCCTTTCAGATGACTGATTAAAACCCCATCACCACAATGTTCTCCAATGTTTTCTTAAGTAAGAAAATAGATCTTATATTTCTGTCTAAAAGCAGTGCATGACATTTATCTAGGCCTTTACTTTTTCAGTACCTCTCTGAGAAAATTGAGATGGTTTTAGGACTATGTACTTGCATTATGCAAAGGGATGATGCTAAACTGTCTAAACTACCTTGCTCTTCTGTAAAATGCACAGTCATATTTTATGGGCTAGAGTCAGCAGTCCTTTGAGAAACTGCGTGATAAAACCACATGCAGCTGTGCTAGGCCCAATTCTTCCTTAACTTGTACCTTTGCCTACTTTCTTCATGTTCTCTTCATGTCTTTGGACTGTACAATTTCCAGGTCAGTAACTGTGGTTATTTCAGATATGTTATTCACAGGGCACATTCTCAGTCCATAAGACTGGATACTCAGTTGTGGAATAAAAGGTACAAATGTTTTTCGCTTACCCCTCAGGCATATTGGACCTAACAACAAACTGGACTACTAATAGCTGGGCTTCAGAAAGAGCTGAGCTAGTTCCTCAGGGTACATTTGAAGTGCTTTTACACCTCAGTGCATAAAACTCTGTTCTGAAATATTTTCTGCAATGAAAAAGTAATCATTATAGTCAAAAACAATAAAATTGAAAACAAAACTTTTTGGAAAAGTAATGTAAATATATTGGGACATATTGCTTATGTGTTTGTACAACACTTTTGTGTTACAGATAAGAAATTTATCTCTATTATCTGAATAAAGTCAGAAGAGATGTTTCATTAGAATTTGCAGATTTTTAAAGAAATTGCCTTTAAATGAAAATAACCACTGTAAGAAAGAGTGTTTGTTGGTTTCAAGACATTAGAACAAGTATCTGTTGAATGGAAGAGTAATTTTAAAAGCGTCAGGTAAAAAACATTTTAGGTGAATGAATGGAGAATTGGGAAATAGTGTGTTAAAAGTGGGTGAAAATTATTAGTAATTTGAAGCTGAAAACATTTGTCTGCTTAGTGCTCTGTTTTCTGCCTTCTGGTTCATTTTCAGATTTTCACATTTTCAAGTTTTTTTTCGGCTCTTGATGTTATCTGTTGGGGTAGCTCTAGAAATGGAAAAGAAGTATGCTTTTTGCCCCTGGTCAGCCATAAGAACTCATAATGCTATATCATTCCAATAGCTCCGTGTATGTAGGCAATAAGCGTACAGTGAACCCATGTTGTTATTAATCATTCACTGGAGCAAATACACTGCTACAGCAAGGGCTATTTGGAGGCATAAACTGCATAATATTTATTATAATAAATCAACCAGGTACCAGATACCCTAGGGGATCCCAAATCATTGGAGGAGATGCAAAAGATTCCAAGTGAGACATCTTACAAATCTACTGACAACTGAAAAATAAGGCGGAACAAAGCTATTTGTGCCAAATATGTGAGACATATAAAGAGGCAGATTTATATTGGAAACCCATCATGGTATGTATGTTCATGAATGAAATCCATTTCTCATTCATGAGTTTTTGAAGTCTGTGATGAACTATGGGAAGTGAAGGTGTATTTGAATTTCAGCTTGTAGAAAAGAAAACCATTCAGTTATTTGATTAACTATAGTTAATGTAACAGAAGAGTTGCATGGCATGTCTATTGGACTAAACAATTGCAAGTAAAAATGGCACATAAAACCCAGCAACATAAGACGAAAAGAGATGTGTAATTTGCTTATGTAGCTTAAGCTGCATTTTTTTTTGTTAACTTAGGTGGAAAGGTCTGTAACACACAAACTGGTTAATCTTTTCTTCTTTGTTATTTTTATATAATACTTGTACACTCACAAGCACACGTGGAAATTATTTTAAATTATGACTTTTAAAGCTAAAGAGTAACATTTGTAAGTCAGGAGATGCCAGAGTTAAATCAAGTTTCCTATGTATTGTATCTTTCCACTATGTTCAGGTTATTTATGAAAGAGACCTTTATGATATGATGCTATAGTCTCTTTTCTCCTATCTCTTTAGCCAGGTCCTTATCCATCTCACTACCCTTTTTTTCCTTTCCACGTAGACTCTCTAGACTGCAACATTCCTGTTAAAGTTCCATCCCTGAATTCTCATCCCATCCACCTAATCCAATTTGTTTCTTTCGTCCTCTTGTTTCCAATTTGCTCTTCTTTCCTTATCTCTATCACTCTTCCTGCACAATTTTCTCTTGTCTACTTCCTTCACATTGTCATAGCTTATTGAGGTATTTATGCCTTCCTCTCTTGTACTAACCCTATGACAGAATCTATGCCATTTTAGTCTGATTACCAACCTCAGCTCCTTGTTATATTTTCTCTAGTTTGTCTTCTACCAGCTAAATCCCAGGATCTCATCTCTACTTTTTGGTCTTTGCTTCCCTTCCACATCAATCTTAGTCTCTGTGTAATCTTTGTTCCAGTCTACTTCCCTCTGCTGAGCCACCCATTACACTCTCTGAACTTGAACAGAATGCTGAACGCTTGTACTCAACTCTGCTTCCAAAATCAGCCATTGATAAAATACCTGATGCAGGGCACAGACAGCTTTTTTTTTGTACACTGGGTTGGAAATATGTAATTTCTCTGTAAAGAAAGCTCTTGCATATTATCCTGATAGGGCCTGAGAACATTGGTACAGTCAAGTATCTTCAATAATGATGGAATTATTTTAGACTTCATCCACTAAAATGGAATAAAAATATATTTTTTAACATGGAAAAACTCCTTTTTGTTTCCTCAAAGATCTAAATTTATTCAAATCTGGGGACATGGTCACAGGACCAGCAAAGGCACTTCTGCAACATCGCTGGTGTACAAGACATTCATTCTTTCAAATTTTTTCACTGCTCTTAGGTCAAGAGCTCTGTTTTCATAAATGTAAGAAATGTCAGGCAAACAGGACAGCTGGGGCATCAGCAACTCTGCCTTTCGTAGCATGACTTGATTAGGTGAACCTTACCAGGTCTATACTCTAAGCAGGTCCAGATACAGAGACTTTACCTCAGCAAGTTTTGCCAGATACTTTATGATCCAGAACTAGGCTTGCTGATTATTTTTGTTGCTGTTGCTGTGGTTGGTTGGTTGGTTGGTTGGAGTTTTTTAGTTATTTTGGCTTAGGTTGGGCTGTGTATTCCACATCAAAAGTGGTAGACCTAAGTAACATTTGCTTTAGTGAGACTTGCTTGATATTTTCCTTTTAAAATCCTATATCAACCTTATTGTAATTCTGCTTCATTTAAACTATTCAAATTGAAAATGCCCATGTGCCAAAAAATTTTTCTAGGTATTTTTAACTAAACCATTTTAGTTGTTTGTGAGACTGGGGAAAGGGAGAAGGACTAAGGTAGCATGCTAAACACGTGTTGTTTCTTTTGTTGGAGAGTGCAAGCACACTCTGCTTTCGAGAATTTGATTGGTGAAGGGAATGGGAAAGAATTGCCCTGGTTTCAGGGATGTAGGAGTGCTTTTTCAATGAATATTTGCCTAGATGTAATTACACACTCAATGAAGAGAGTAGAAGCTCAATTCTTTAGAGCCCACCTTTTCCAGTCCATCCCAGCTCTTGCTCAACAAATAGAGTGTCCACCTCAAGTACTCCCCCCAGAAAAACCATTTTCAGTCCAACACTGCATGGACTGAATAGGCCTTAGCCTGCAATTGAGCTTTATTGTCAGGAATTGCCTTATCATTTGACATTAAAAATTAGTGCACAATTTTGTGATACAGGTGTAACAATACCAGTTTAACACATTCTGGTGCCTTCAGGAACAATTGCTCTTCATACATGGTCCTCTTTAGTGCCAATGAGGATTTATAATGTTGCTTTATCTCCTGTTTTTGAATTGTTTTTGTTGAATTATGCCATGCACAGTTTGATGCCATAGCTGTCATGATATTTGTTAGCAAAAATCAGGAGGTTTTATGCTCCCTCCAGCCAACCAGAGGTGTAGGGACAGGAATTCTTTAATGATTCTGCCACTGTGGCTTCTACATCTATAAAAGTTATGCACACAGATTAGGGAGTCTCTGGCCTGTACTGTCAGTGTTTTTCCAGGTGGTTCACAGGCAGCAAGGAGGAAATTGCTTGTGTCAAAGGCAGACAGGTGAAGAATGAGCTACTTAAAGAGGTACAGGTTCGGTAAAAAAAATTAACTGAGGAGAAAATATTTCCCCTGGACTTCTCAAATGGTTCAGGAAGAACCAAATGTCATCCAGTCAGGTAATACCATCAGCACAGGGACCTCAGGCTGAAGCCATAATTTTAGTTTTTCTAATTTTCAGTGCTAGAGCTTGAAATCTTTTGTGCGTGTGTGTGTGTGTGTGTGCGTGTGTGTGTAACACATCCTATCAGTTCAATTCCTTCTGTAAATATTTTGAGTTATCAAAATTTTCTAAGAAACACATCAGAAAGAAAGATCTTAAATGAAATCAAATTCACATGACAGTAATACCACAGCGATGCTTTAAGGATCACTTGACATACACTAGGCACAGAGTTTATTTCATGAAAATTGTAGTCAGTATCATGAATCAAAACAGGTAACTGCAGGTTGATGCCTGAGCAAATATTTTCAAATTGAGAGATGCATTTACTGTAGTGAAAATATGAGCAGCATATCTTTCTGATTTGCCATCCTCCTTCAGGTTCTCATGTCTTCCTGATTCATCGTCTCTGTCTATTCCTACCATAGTTTTCACATCCATCATAAAAAAAATGTGCTTTTTGCAGCTACATTGTGTAATATGAACACTACCTGCAAATATTTTCAGTCAGCTGTAGGGCACCTCATCTCTGGAAGGGATTCTAAAATCCCATATTAAAACTTACGTCCTCCAACAATAGCATCATTTTTGTTTGGGAGTCCTTTTTATGGCTCATCCTCTTTTTTTATGTGGCTCATTATACCTAATTTGAACATCACTTTTAAGAACTGCCATATAGTGTCAATAAATAAGTCTTTAGAGGCTTTCACTTATCTTCTAAATATGGTTCAATAGTGACTAATTAAATCAATATATTAAAAAACTCCATAGCCTATACAAATCAAGCATCCTGAACTGGTTATTTTAATATTTAGGTCCTGCCTATTAAGAACTCCTTGAAGATACATCCTTCAAGAGAGAAAATGAGCTATTTCCCCATCCCTTAACTTTTATTTTATATTGCACTACACAGTTTTTATTGTACAATGAACTGTATAGCATATTGGTAGTTTTATTTTTTTGCATTTCTCCATGGTTTTAGGCTCAGCTGGGGTCCCAGCAAAAACTTCATTTATGTGCCCTCCCAGCAAAAGCAGAATTGGAGATTATAAAAGGGCTGTCCTCTTCATTCCCTCCTCTCCTCTGCTTCGCTGTGAGGTAGTTTTGTGAGTGCTGCATTCTAATATTAAATTGGATAACAACTCATCATCTAAGGGAATGATAGCAATGGCTGATTCAACTCTGTTCTCATCTCAGACATAATTTGTATCCTTATGTCTGGCACAGAATGTATTCAATATAGTAACTCAGAACTTAGCCTTGACTAAATCTCTAATTGTTCAAAGAGCACTTTGCTCTCTCATAGTAGAGGTTAAGCAAATGTCACCTGTGTCTGTCTTAACAAGAATTAGATTTTAATTGAGTAATCATCACACATAAATTCTGTATATCTCACAGGCCTGCCTAGAATGCTGTACAGCTGATCGAGTATCCATCCTATCTTCTCCTCAGTTCCTGGGAACAGAACTTGCTCCTTTGACTATTTGGAAAATACCAGCCTCCAGATTTAGTTGCCTAGAAGAAGATAAAAACATAACCTGAAAAAAAAAATATTTTTGCACAGATTTTGAGGAGACTCACAACAGAGTCTGGGCAGCAATACAATAATCTGAAGTGCCTGGTAGCAGTTTTTAAATAAGCAGTGGTGTGTTTGTGGTTCAGAAATAAGTGCATTCACAGGGAGTGAAATCTCTTTCATAACCTTACATAATCAGTAGAGCTAAAACCAAATACAAGATCCAAATACTCGTCACACACGATGTATATGGGTTATGATGCAAGAATGGGTTATGAGACAGAATGATATGCAAAATTGATCTAATAACTCATGCTGTGAAATTTGCCAAAGTCCAAGCAGAGTAAATGAACTGAAAGTTCATCATTACAGAGTCGAGCAGGTGAGTAGATTGATGAAAAACAACCCAATTATAGAAATAATCCTATGTGCTCTTGCAGAGTGAGTTCAGAGAGCTTAAAACCCTGTTACCCTCTTCAGCTGAGTGTATCACTCCCTTTGTAATGATTTAAAGTAATCTGCAATTTGTTGCTTCAAAGCATAGGTGAATGGCTAATTTGAGCAATTGCTCACTACCATGGGTAAGCTGACCTGGGATAAAACAAGGCTGGTACATGGTAAATGGAATTGTTCAAACTGTCCATAACTATATGCCTCATACTCCCTCTGTGTCTCATGATATTGTTTGACCAAGTTGAATATAAAGGATTAATTAATATCCAGTGAGATTTAACAGCCCTCAGGTAAAACAACACAAAGTGGGGAAAATATACAGAAGCAATGGAAAAGTATGAAAGCACCAAGGACCTCCAAAATTTCAGGAACCAGGTAATAACTTCACTGTTTTCAGGTAGTATCTATCCTGTTTTTTTAGACTATATCAATTGCCAAGAAACCCAAGAAACTCTAATGTGGGCTCAGGCAAACGTTTTAAAAGGTGTCTTAATCTGATGTGGTTTATTTTCTGTTTTTTATCTGAGCTACTTCCTTACAGATGCTTACAGCTGTACATAGTGGCATCCGCATTTGGAAAGTTACACTGTGTTATGTAGATTGGTGGAGTACAGCAGAAGAATTTTTGAGTGTAGATATATCCCCAAGGAATTTTAAATGCTCAAGATGAGACAGCAAGACAAACCTAGTATAATAAAGAAGAACTTGGTATAGCACCAAAAGATTATTGAAGAAAATTTGCTATTTACACAGCATAAAAGCTGTTTAAACTTAATACAGCTGATGAAGGTACAGCTTGGTGGGCTTCAATTAAGAGATACTGCTTTCAGGGAATCCTTGAAATCAATAGTTGCACTATGATGTGTGAGTTACAGAGGGGATATAGTCAGTTGCCTTCCGGAGAGGAGGAGATAAAGAAGGAGAGGCACAATCCACTCTTCAAATGTGAAGACATTTCCTGATTTCTCAACAAAGGGAAAATGAACTGACCTCTTACCTACCCAGCTACGAAAATGAGTAGCAATTACAAATTAAATGAAGCATAAGTAGTTCAGAGTGAGTTCAGAGGATATATGAAATATGAAGCATAAAAGAAACCCCAATAATTTTAAGTAATATCATTTAAAATAATTTTCAAGACCAAACATTTTATAGTTTACAAAGCTTTTTGTCTGATCATTATTTAATAGTTTGGAAATGATGCCTAGAAATGCCAAAGACACTAGTGACCTTAGATTCATTGTTGCTGCAAAACTTAGTGTTTAATGCCTTTCCAAGCATAGATAGGTTCAACAATAAACATAGGTACACAAGATAAAGTTTGGAAGAGATTTTCTGTTCAGAAGAGGGAAGTACAGGAATTTTTGAAGCCTTTGACTAAGGTCTCAGAATGACTGTGTCAAAACTAGGTATCTTTTGTCTCAGGGAACACTTGGATAATATAATCATTCTAAATATAAAAGCATGTGAGAGAAAAAAGATTATAAAAGCTGGAGATAAAATTAGACTGCATCATAGTTGAAGCGGTTTTTAGCCACTGTTTACACTCTTATGATCTGCCCTTAGCCCTCATTGTTCCTCAGACAGTCTTACAGATCCTGTGGGAGTGCAACACATTGTGTAAAACAATGGGAGTTTTTCATGTCACTTTGTCACTTGCCCCATTGAGCAGCAGACCCACATTTTCCTCAGCCTTTTTTTCTGTCCTACAGAAACCCTCTTCATATCCCTTGCTAGTCTGAGCAACATGTAAGCTTTGGACATTTCCATCCCAATCTCTGCAAGCACTCTATGTTTCTCCTGGGTAATTTGTCCCAATTTCTTACTCTGTGTACTTCTTTTTTTATATTTGAACTCAGCTGGTGTTCCCTGTTGAATCATGCTGGCTCTCTGTAACACTTGGGTTATTTACAGAACATTAGATGAAGCCATTCTTGTGCTCTGAGGAGGTTGTCCTTGAAGATCAAGTGGTTGTTTTGGTGTTCTTTGCCTTCTAGGGTAATATCCCATGAGATGTTACCAAATAGCTCCCTAAAGAGGTAGAAGTATGCCATCCTCAAGTCCAAATTTGGGATTCTGCTGCTTGCCTTACTTTTCTTGATTTTAAACTGCACAGTCTCCTGATTTTATCAGCCAAAGCTGTTCTTGAATTTCATATTTTTATGATTTATTTACTGATTGTGAACAATAGTTCCAAGAAAGTATTTCACTGAATGGCTGATCAATCACCCACAATGATAAATTGTCTTAAACACACACTAGAAATCTCCTGGATTGTCTGTGCCCAGCTCTCCTGCCTTTACAGCAGACATTCAGATGTAGATCCTTGTGAGAGCCACTTTGTGATTCCAAGTCTTCTTTCAGCTGTCTACAGGCTTCATTTACCTCTTAATTTTTTCTTCTCCAGCACAAGCCTGTGCTGCCCATGACAGTCTCTTCTCTAAACTTAAACATAAATTCTCAGCAGACTTATCATCACTTCCTCAGAGGTGATAGCTCTATGCACTCAGCCATTCCCTTAGGTACAGCAAAACCCTTCCTCCTCACCTTTTCAGCTGGTCTCTCCTGAAAGAAAAACAATCATGCATCAGGTCATTGGAGTGCTCTAGTGAGACCTACCAAACTACACTTTCCATAAACCTAATGAGGTCATACCTCTGCAGCTCCCATGTGTTTCCTAAAGAGTGGGCTTTTCGACCCCCTGTGGTCTTGTTTTCTCAATGGTAGAGAAGAGAAAGAATGAAAAGGTGCAAGTTCCATTTCCCTCTGTTGCCCTAATGCTTTTTTTAATCTCCTGTGCCATGCCTTCTTTTTGTATTATGACAACACTACCTCAAAATACCTAAGCTACAGTTCTCTCCAGGTTAACAAGCCCGTTTGGAAAAACACTCTTGTCCCATTTTGTCGAAGTACTCGTTCCTCAATCACAGAGGCCAAAACCTTGCCTGTGCTGCTACTGATACAGCCAGGTCTTCAATCCACGGATGTGTTCATGGATTCAATCCATGGGTATGTTCATCACTACCTGAGTCTTTTCTTTCACTGTGAAGACTGGCATGAAGACATTTCTTTGAATAGTAAGCTTTCCAGAGACTGCCATTTTAAAGCTAGAGCATTTGTATTAAACTGCTAGAGAGTCAAAGTTTTGGAAGTGCCTTTGTCAGGCACACAATAACATCAGGTCTAATAGTCAAGCCTTTTATGCATAAAGGGACACCAGAAAATAATTTATTCTGAAGGGTACCTAGACACAGTAATAATGTATCAAGGCATTTAATACTTTTGTAATAATGGAAAATGGAATTTGTGGTACTTCTGCATGAATTACTTTTCATTTTTCTGTTTTAAGTTAGGTACTTTGTTTTTCTTCTGGAAAAGTAGATACTCAGTAGATGATGATTCGGTTAAAACCACAAACTGGTTCAGTCCTCATTCAATTTTTAATTAAAAAAGTGTTAAGTTCATTTCTTGTCAGTAAAACAAATATTTGTTATTGCTAATACATTTTAAAGGAAAGCATAACACTTCGTAGTGTTTATAGGAATAGTGTATGTAGTGCACTGCTTCATCATGAATTCATGTCAATCATTTCACTGTTGCAATAGAACTTTTCTGAAAGCAAATATATTTCCCAGTCACAAGCAGGAAATTGAATTCTACTCTATGAGAATTCTAGGGACAGATGGCCATTGAACCATCAGATTCACAAGTTAAAGTAACCTAGTGCCTTTTCTTGTGTTGCAACTGACAGCAATCACTTCTGAAATACCATAATATTTAAAAATCCAGCCAAAAATGCAATTGAAATGGACAGTCTCACTCACTATGACAATAACTGTCATAAGCCAAGGCAATTTTGTCTTATTTCAGACAGATTTATGGCTCCATCTTTTTAACATGTATAACTGCTTCTTTCTTACCACTATGTGATATTCAATAAAGAAAGTACTACTTTATAATGAAGAATAGAGTCTGTCTTGTTTCAGTTCATACCTTATTATTTAATAATATGGTCTGATGGATAATATAACTGGTTATTTGTTTGATTTTCAATCAGCAAAGAGGACTATCGTGTGATGTTTCCAATATTTGTACAGACTGGTGGTGATTGTATCTATGTTATTAGAACAAGATGTTTTCTTTCTTTAGCTTCATTTTAGAAGAACTGAATGTAAATATTATTAATATCCTCTGTATAATTTATACTCCTTTTGGCATTTGAAATTGGTAAGTTTATGTAGAAGAAAGTTTTCAAAATAGTTCATGTAAAGCTTGGAAGAGCTGAAGTCTGATGATTTTTTTTTTTTTTCCACGATAGGTTTTTTGGGGGCTGTTCTGTCTTTTATTGAGACTCCAAATTTGTGGCAAACTATCACAGTGAAAACTGTTGGTATAAATTTTTTGTCTTTTGACTGTAATCAGGAACTTGTTGTCTGTGGTAAACCCAGATAGGTCCAGATATGCCTAGATAGGTCTTGAACTTCCAAAAGTGCTCTGTCTGCATGGTCAGCAGCAGAATTTACAGTTCAGGTGCCAAAAATATCAAGTGACTGTGAGACATCTGTCATGACAAAAAGTGACTCTTTGCTTAGGAATAGGCTATAAAGTCATTAAAATATCCTTATAGTAAGGGGCTCTCAAGCTTTTAGAAGTTTTTAGCTTTAATCTTCTGGATTTTAGAATATGCTTAAAAAAAAAATAGTTGTATAATTCCTGGGAAAGCATCTTACCATCTTTGGAGTCTACAGTTTTTGTCAACAGCTAGATGTATTTCCATGTAGGATGAATCTACCATGGCCTTTCTGTTGTCTATAGTGGACTGAACAAAGCCTGAAAAAAATGATCAGAAGTAGACAAAAAATATTAATTCCCTCTAAAATTTCCAAATAGATACCTAGGGTTTTAAGAGGAGAAAATGTCATGGGAAGGGGAATAATTTATTCCAAAAATGCTACAGAACAATCTATATACTGTAAATTTTTCTAATTTTGCCGAGTGGATGATTTTCAAGAGAAAAATTACTTATGAATGAAGAGGATTGTTTCTGAGAAGTAATATAGTCAACCTAAAAACTTGTGGGATCTATTGTTAAAATGCTTGTACTAAACCAGTGAAGGAGTGAGATTGTTTGCAGCCAAAGTTTCTTTTTCTTTTTTTTTTTTTTTCCCAAATGGAAAAGACCACAACAACTAAACAACCAACCAAAAAATCCCCAAAGGAAAAAAACCTCACTCAGGGCAGTCTCAACAGACACTGCTCATTCTATCTGCATTTCTGGTATAATCTTTTCTGGTCATTGACACTACTCTTTGCTTGTTGTATTAATTCCTTCAATGTCAGTTCCAAGGGTACCCTGATTTTTAAATGAGTGAGCTCTCGGAATTGTAGGCTCTTTTATATGCACTCACCCTTTAATAGCTAAATATTAAATAGGCTATTTAGTCATAGAGAGCTTATTTCTCTTTTCCTTAAAACTAGCAAGATTACTGACTAGGGGATCAGAAAAAACAGAGTGTCAATACACCTGATATGAAAACAGACAAAGTCATGCCCCTTCTCAGCTGACAGATGTGTGTCAAAATGTGAAAAAAGAAATTTTAAGGTCTGAAGAAATAGATTTTCTTTCTTCATACCCTTTTCGCCCTTGAATATTGACATCTTTGCCATCACTTTCATTGCAGTCATTCCTCATCCAGCTATGAGGTTTATTCAGCACCTGTGGAACAAAGAGCAACCAGAAACAGAAACCACACTAGAATAAATATACATTTCTGTTTCTCATGTTAATGATCTAGATGGTAAACTCCACTGCTTCAGGTTTCTGATGCAGAATCTGCTCATTTACCCTCTATACAAGTCATCAGCATCCTATTGAATGGAATCAGACACATTTTAGTTCCCTCTAATAGGATGGAAAAAATCAACTGCTGAAAGAAAATAGTATACTTCAGTGAGTATACTCACTGCTATGAGCTTTGTAAATTAGCTTTATTGTATGTATCTCTACTAGACAAGGCCCTGAGCAACCTACTGTGACTTTGAGATTAACTGCACTTTGAACAGTTTTTGAAGGGGCCAGGACCTCAGATGGGCTCTTCCCACCTATATTTTTCTATGCCTTTATACATGTAATATGTCTGTATTTGTAGTCAACATACATGTACACACCACACAGATACATGTGTATGCACTTGAATGCTTTGTTCTTCAAAATAAATTTTTAAAAAGTCAAATTACATTTTTGATACTAATATATGTACGTATGTACATACACATGTATGTATGTATGTATGCCATGTTGTAAACCCATGCTATATAACTCATTCTTCCCTCACTGCATTGTGAATGCTGTTGTTGGACTACTTGCTAGGTTGCTTTTTGGGTGCTTTTTTGTGGCATATGTAATTTTTATTCACTTTAAATCAGATTTTATGGAAATTATCTGCGAAACTTACTTCAGTTTTGTTCTTGCCAGACAAAATGAAGCTCTTCCTGGAATCTCTGTGTTTACAGAACAAGTGTCAATAATCAGTGAACATCCAGCAGAATTAACTGCTGTATCCCAGAGCTGTTGTCTTTCTGGGGCCACTACATGGCAGCTCACCAAGGTGCAGATGCCCACCCGAATATTGCAGCATAAAAAGGCAGGATGGAGGAGAGCTCTGCTTGCAAAAGCCAGGAATTTCTTAATGGTCATGTTTGTCTTGTGAGAGAGAGGAGCAACACAGCACCAACAGTGTGTGTACAAAGGAAGTGGGTATGCTGACCAGGCTGGAAAGTATTCTTAATTAATAGTTGTTCCTAAACGACCATCCACCATGAAGGGAAAATTCAGTGTCTAATGAGGCAAACTGCATCAGCATCCCATCTACAGGGAGCCCAGTTGGAATATTGATGTTGAAAGTGTGGTTGTAGCTGTGTCATCCCCTACTGATAGATCTTCTGCTCTAAAAAATGAAGAGAACACAGTAGGCTTTTGCTAAGTACCAACAAAATCTGCAAGTTAACCCAGAAAGTGGAATGCTTAAAGTGTTTTATCTCTTATGAAAACAAGTGCAAGTGCTTCCAATTTTATTAATTTCTCCTTTGGGTACTTTCTTGCACATCCACTTCCTCCTAGGGTGCAGTTTAAGGAAGTGTTAATAGTTTAGTTTTTCTTTTAAAATTATTCTGAATGGTTGACTCATGCTATACTGAAAGTGTCAGAGTCTGCTTGGGATGCTTCTTGCCTCTCTGAATTTACTTTCCTTATACTTACATTCAAATTTTCTGACTTCAAATTTCAACCAGTGTGTTGAGTCCCTGCTGTTGATCATATTCCACCAGATTTTGTGCAGAAATATTTTTGTTATTGACTAAACACAAAAAAAAAAAGGAATGAGGCTGATGCTTAAGGTATTTTTGGTCTTATTAATGGCTATCTACTGATAACAGATAAAGACTGTTATTTCTGTATTTCTGTAAAATACAGAATTTTGCTCATCCTTTTCTAAAACTTAATTATTCCACCTACAAAAAAAAAAAAAAGAGCTGAAGTTTTCAGTTATCACACAGCATCTTCCATTTTCAGAGTTCTCAATTGTTGCATTCTGTAATCCAGTTATGGCTAATTTATTGGATGAACTTGCCGAAGATTTTAATTGAGCCAAATATATAGCACTTAAGGACTGATGAAATTTCATGCCTGTTTTTGGTTGGTGTAATATTACTGTACCTCTGATTTCCTCAGAAGACTCTTTTTTTTATTCTAGTGTTGGATAATGAGCTAACATTCAAAATGCAAACAGAGACTTTACACATTGACTGCAGTAAAAAACCATTTTCTTTTTATTTACAATATATGAAGTAATGGGGAAGAAGTGATCCCAGCACCATCCTAAAATGAATTTAAGTTACCTCATATTGAAGGAAAAATAGCAATTTAAAAGCAAAATCTATAGTAAACACAGGAGAACTGAAATAGCCCAAGATATTAAATATTTTTTTAAAAAATCACAAAATAGAAATACATAAAATGCTAATAATTTGACCAAATGGAATAGGACAAATTGAAAACGATTGCTTCCATTTTCCATATGAGAAATTTACATAGGCAAAGTTCAAAGCAATGCTTGTGAAATTTCAGGAGGAATTTCAAATTAAAAACATCATCTACTTCCTTTTTTGTCCAATTTACCATTTAGGAAAACACTGCTTTTAGTAGTTTTATTACCATGTCAGTACTTCAGGAGAAGTTGAGAAAACACACCCAATTGATGTTGAGATTTTTCACTGTCAAAATAGCAAACCCTGAAGTAGGAATATAAGCTGAGAGCTGAAACAGCTTTCTGCAAAGCCTGACCAGACCAGAGTTGATATTTCTGAGAAGGAAATGTCAGGCATCACAGAGATGTCTGAGAAATCAGATTTCAGGTTTTGAGCTCTGTGCAACGACCAATGGCAACTCTAACAACTATCAGCTCACCAAGGTTTCATTTTTTATAGATAGCTGGATTCTTAAATGAATGGCTGTTTTTATTTCTGGGTTGCTCTCCCAAAGAGCACTGATTGTCCGTAGTCATGTATTTTGGTGAATATCAGGAAGCCACATTGTCCTTTTGCAAGCAGTTTTAGTTTTACTATGTGTAGGTGTGTTTCTCTGTCAAGAATATGGGGAAAAAATTGCCAAGGTTTTAAAGGAATTTAAGAAGTAGATTTTTGCTCTGTTTCACCATGTGCCTATGTGCACTCTTTAGAAAAATGAGAATATTTTATTAAAAGATTGTGTCCCCAGACTCAAGGGAGACTGAAGAGTAAAACTATCAGCTTCACTTTCCTTGAGCTAGTTTCTTTCTTTTGATACAACGTATTTTGTCTTCAGGATTAATCTTTCTGATAATTTGAAAACTGAAATCCTTTTCAGTCTGAATACAGGATTACTCAGCCTTCCATAGCTGGTTTTATTGAGACTAATGAGGCAAGAGGCTGAAAAATGTCCAGCCCTTGCAAAAGGTTAATCTTGTTCTTATCTCCACTATCTCTGCAATGTAAAATGCATATAATCTTTTCAATTTTATATTGAATTTTGTATTGCTAAGTAATGTGGTACACTTTGAACTTAGAGGGGAGACTTGGGAAAATTAAAAAATAAACCAAATTAAAAATTAAAAATGCAGTTATCTTACCAAATTATATGAAAAGTGTGTAAGCAAAGTGAGGAAAGTCTGGAATATTCTATGAAATGAAGGAGTAGTGGGGAATTCTACAGTCCAGGCTTGAAGAGTTGGAATAATGTAAAGGAATAATGTATCTAGCCAATAAAAATGTATTGTAGGAAGGAATGGTAACTGAAATATGCAAGTGCAGGGAAACATAAAAAATTTAAAATAGAGGAGAAGATAGTAATTACTGAAGGAATTTGAAGAAGGGAAGATACTGATGGAAAATATATCAAGTGCCATGGTGATAAATAAAAAAAATTGAGGCATTTTCATTAAAAGATGCTAGGTATGACATTATACTCGTGTCACTAATATTCTCAGTTAGAGGGAGTCAAAGAAAGTGCTAAAACCAATAGCGTTTTGTCAAAGAAATATAAGTTTTAACACCGGAATAAATCACTGTGATAGTTTAAACACCAGACTATTAAAAAAGCTCTGGAAAGATATGGCAGAGTGTTAGCATACATAGTCCAAATATCTGGAAGAGGCCTTTGTGCAGCAACCTGGATAGAATACTGCAGTACATTTCAACATCTATTACAGTCTTCATCATTCAATAATGGTGTCTAATGCTGAAAGGTGAATTACTAGGTAGCTGAAATGAAATGCTCTGAACTCCAAAAAGGTTTAGATTTCACACAATTGATAGCACGCTGATATTGCATAATGATTTTTCTCATCTCACTACACTAGTTTTTTGGTGATAATTCAATTATAGCATTTTATAAACATTCTTAGTTCTCCTCTGGCATCAGTTAGGCTTTAGTTATAATTGGTTTTTCAAATATATAATAAAACATGGAATACAATTTGGAATCCCAGTCAACCTTTACATTACTGTGCTGTGCTCTTTAATCTCTAATCTAATGCTTTCAAAGCATGGCTTTGAAAAAAATGTAGATTCCTTTTTATTGTTGCCAAGTAGAAATTACGTTTAAAGCTGAGATGGAATATATTGACCCTATTGTTTACTCTGTTAAGTGTTTTCAGAACAACCATAAAAAACTGTCTTACCAAATCTCATTTGCATATGTCTAATCAATTTCACTTGTTACAGAACTATAAAAATCAGTTGTGAGTCAACTCTGGTTAAACCCAGTGGCAAAATGGAGTCAAATAATGTTAATCCAATTCTTTGGTCTGTTAGCTATCTTCCATTCCTATTAAGGCTCAATATAACTCCAAGCTGACCTTTGTTAAACTTTAGCCAATTTATATTAGCCTAGAAATTTTATTTTTACAAAACTTGCATTTGCACTAGGTGGGACTGTGACTTTTTACTGTGACTGTGGACTGCTCCTGTTCGGCTTCCTGAGATGCCAGCATGGGACTAGAAGTAGCAGTCTCTACTTTTGCATTTAGAAATACTTGTGCCAGAAGTTCTGCCTCTTCCACTTCTCCACCTCTCATCTCCCCAAAATGGATCCATGCCACCTCCTCTTGAGTACAGAAAGCAGTCATTGACAGAATTTTACAACCCTTTCTGAACTCTGTCTGTGCAAAACGTCACAGCTAAGGCTGCACAGCAGAACATAAGGAAATCCATCAATGGTACTTCAGCTTAGCACGCAATGGCAGCGCTACAGTCAGAGAAGAAAAGAACTGCATTACATTACACCACATTTTGCTCTTCGAACAAAAAATACTTCAAGCTAAGATTAATGGGAGAAGTGACCTCAGTTTGGAGTAATTATGTTGTTGAAATATTTTCAACACAACACGATGTAGCTTAACCCTGATTGCCAGTGCAAACCAGCCTCCTTTAAAGAAGAAATAAGTATTTATTATGGAAAGAGATTATATGTAATAGAGAGAGACAAGATCTAAAACAACCAAAATCTAAACCAAACCAAGCTGCTTTAGAAAAAAGGAGGGAAATTATCACTAGACAAAATGGCTGGCTGACAACTATTCAAAAAGATCTGGGCTTGAACTTATTTGTACAAGAACTGATTTATGTAAGACAGATTCTCTTAGGTCTCTTAATGCATCCAGTAGAAGTTATTTTTTCAGGTCATGAATGTTTGTGAGGGCAAATGTTTCAGGTCGTGAACGTTTGTGAGAGCTTTCAAACTACCAGCAAGTAACTTAGATTTTTTCAAAAGCGTTACAGCATCTCTGCAAATGCTTTCAGTGTAATTGAAATATGTACAAGAGCGCAGAAGGGGCAGAAAAGTCTATGCAGTCAAGTCTTGTTTTTTTTATCATGACAGCACAACTTGTGACAGTGCTTTAGAGTTTCCTACAGACCATATGCACTTAATCATAATATAAAAATGATTTACTAAGTCTAGTAGGTTCTCAATTTAATGACCTTTTTTCTGTCTTTGTTTAACTGATAATGCTTATTATTCTTTTTTCCAAGATGCATATAGTCTTTTAGTTTTCGTTACTAACATGGTTTTAAATTTTTTATGATTCATTACCATCTAAAATTACATTTTGCATAAAACAACCATTAATGACCATGAGGCAGACTTAGAGAACCTAGAAATTACATGTTCTTTTTGAGTTGAGAGCTTTAACTCTGTTTTCCTATGGCGTCAGTATTTTTGAAATCTTATTTTTTAGTGGTTCAATTTAATTTTCTTGAGTAGAAGGAATATTAGATATGATACCAGTAATATTTCAGCTGGCTTATTTTCTAGATTTTTTTTGTTTGAATTTTTTTTATTTCTGTGAATCAGAAGTCACTAAAAAGACACGTCTCCCTACTTCTTAAAGTAGAACTTCACAGTCAATACTTTCCACAAAGAATTCTATTGATGGAAGAAGTATTGATGGACTTCTAAGATTCTGTGGGCAAAAAAAGTGCTGGACTGGGTTTGTCTTTTTTTTAGACTCTGTTCCTTGCAGCATAGCTGAGAGGCAGACATCGTGGGTTAGCATAAGAAAGAACAGGTCTGTGGCCTGAGAAGTTCTGGGCCGTTTCTCTACTTTTTCAGCTTAAAAAATTATGAACAGTGTGAGATGAAGCTGGCTTAATGGTAATGTGTAAGGCTCATTCAGGACAGATTCCAGCTGTCTTTTACTCAGAATCAGGAGGAAGAAGGTAATTCCTGAACATAACACTTAAAAAACCCCCGGCTTCCCTTTCTTTATATGAGAAGAAACCAGGTGAAAAAAAAAAAAACAACAAAATCCAAAAACAAAACAAACAAACAAAAACAAAATCACATTTGTGCTATTAAATGTATTTTTTCTCAAACTTTGGGCAAATAGCCCACTTTCTTTTGTTATAATTTGGAATGCCTTTGAAGCGGAAACCACCAAGGAGGGTCTGAAGCAATTTCCAAGAAAAAGACTGTAATTACTTTTTAGAGCTTTGTTCAGTGAACTGAAACAAAGCCCTAGGCAGGGGAGACATTTGTGCCTGTAAACTCCATGTATGTGGTGCCACTACCCCAATACCCTACTGTAAAATGTGTCCTTATATCAACTCTGATTGGTTTTGCACATTTTGGTATTGCTGCATCATTTACTCAGGGCACCTGCTTTTATGGCTCCTTCTGTCAAATTGACATTTTCTGGTAGGTTCCAAAAGCAACAGCAAATTGCTGTGTAAGCATATTTCTTGGAAAAAAATAATGAAAATTCAATGTTGAATTATCCCACATACAGGACTCCAGCTTGAGTGCTCTCAGGATCTCCTGGAATGATTTGAGTTCTTAGCCTTGTCAAGAACAAAGAGAAGGTGTGTTTTTGAAAACGTCAGTATGAAAGTATAATTCATTCATGATGCTTTCAAAATTAGCTTCTTTTCACTATTTTCCCTTCTTAGCTGGAGCAAGATACCCCGAAAAAGAACTTGTTCCTTCTGCCATGTTTGAAATGCAAAGCTCTTCTGTACCAGGAGTTAAGTCCATGTTAAGGAAGATGTCCTTTAGCCCACAGATTTATAATTTAACTACAAATACATAAATTTTAAGGGAAGGATCCCTATTAAAGAAGGGGGTTGCTTTCCACAGGTTTAGTAGTTAACTATTAAAAAAAAATAAAAAACCAATCCTTTCTGCCCAAAAGGAGAGCACTTAACAAATTTGTTACAGAGTTTGTACAGCAACTTAATGTCATTCCTGGTCCTGACTCTAGCAGATGTACTGTAATTCCAGAGGAAATGTGGTAGCTCTTCAGGACACTCCATGGCTGATTTTCCCTTGTATATATGTCTGTTTTGAGTGAAAGGAAAGGGGCTAACAGGAATAAAAATAGAAATTTTAGATGAGACATTACTGCAAAAATAATTGAAGCAGTTGGTTGCATGCCTGAAATTACATTGAAAGTATAACTAAAATTGATTTGAATCTGTGCTATAACATTATGATAATGAAGTCTGTGGCCTTACCAAAAGATTATAAATATGACTTTTAAACTCCCTTTGATATTCTTATTACAACTGCACTTAAATTCATTATGAGTTGCTAGAAGGTCATCTTGTTACAAAACATGCATAGTTGGCACAACTCAATATGCTCTAGTAAGTTCTAAAAACCAGCTGAGTAAAGAAAAACATTTGAAATAAATATACGGGAAATCAGATCTTAGCTTTCATTGTACTAAGGGGCAATCTCAGTTTTGATCCCTAAGGCTCATCAACACCATCATAAATTTCATTTGTTAACCATATTGTTCATTCTATTATAATAATGTTTGTTCCTTTCCACACAACCAGGATCTTTTGTCCTTAAATGTACTCATCTCTTAAATTTGCTGTGTCAATGGTCAATCACAATTTAATAATTTGGGCTGTTCTTTTTTTGATTTTGTGCATTAATTTAGTAAAAGAATGGTTGGACATAGCTGTAGTGCTAACCAATACCTGTATTTGAGGTTTCTTTTTTTTATACAAATCTGAAGGAATGTAGAAAGTCTTAAAAAAGGCATATATTTCAATCAAATTATTTAAATGTATTTCTGAGCTGCTAAACTAATTCAGTACATTTAAAACATGAGTTACTGGTCTGAAAAAGCTAAGATTTTTAAATCCCTATTTAATATTGATTTACTTACTCATAATAGTCTGACTGCTTTGTAAGACCATTGGAAATAAAGCACTTTTTACAATATTATAGTTTTTTGAGTATTTTAGAGAGTATTATGAGCTAACCTTGTTACATAAAAAAATTACTTAAGAAAGTTGCACGGAATTTGATTCAGAAATTTAGGAACATATAAGAACTGTTATTGTACCTCCTAGTACTTGTAGAATGGAAATAGGCTAAAAGATGTGTCTGGTACACAAAAGTTATGAGAATCTGGTAGGTATCTAATATGGAAACAATATACATAAATGTTTAGAAAATCACATGTCGGAGTTGCAAAAAGTATCTGTGATTCTTCTGGAGTTTTATCTGTATCTTTTGCTGACTATTTAAGCAGTAGGAGTTCTTCATGTTCTTAGAAGCATGTTTTTCCTGGTATCTGCCAGAAGTGCCATGGCTCCTAGCTGTGTCAGCCAGGCTTTCTAAAGATCTTGAAATCTGCAGAAGTTTCTGAAGGTTGAGAGAAACTGAAAGCCTTCAATAGTCAGCTCAGTAGTGCTATCTTCCGCCTTTTTCACTTTCCTTTTCAAACTGCTAAACAACCTAAAGAGAAATGACCACTTTTAAGAAAATATTTGAGTGCAAAAATGTGACCCGAGGCACCAAAAAGCCATCTTTAGATTCTTACAGATTAAGACAGACTAATTCAGAAAATCCAGAGGAACTAACAGCTTTAACTGATTTCCAAAAATCAGTTTATCTTACAATGACATACCTGTGTCCTTAGGAAAAGTATCATCATCTGTTTTTAAGGTATTTGCTGGATAAATTCTTTGGAAGTCCTATTGTAAGGTTCAGTTTTCTCAAAACCCAAAAAAATCATTCAGATTGTGATATTTAATATATACCTGTTTCCTTCTTCATTTATAAGAGATGAGTGATCAGATGAGGTAGATCCTCATGGAAGGAAGTGGGAGGTTGCTACTCTAGAGAACCACAGGAGCCTTCCTTTTCAGGTGTGAGACTAAACAGGCCGCAGCATGGGGCAGGGAGATAAAGAGGTAAAGAAATGCAATGGCAGCCTGCAACTATGAGGACACTACTGGGAGAAAGGGATGAGACAGATGCACCTTGGAGGTGGCCAAGACAGTCAATGCAGAACTTGCATCTCAAACATTCTGTAGTATTTCTGTATAAGATTCTGTATAGGAAAATCTGAAGCAAGGAAACTCTGAGAAGACAAAGATTTTTGTATCTAATCTGTCTTAAATGTCTATCTTGATTTAAAATGTAAAGTATTCCAATTTATAGATTAATAAAACCAGATTGATAAAAGTAATTTTATATTTTAGGATATTCATCATAAAGAAAAATTTTAGATAAACTTCCTCAAAGCCCTGTCTGATTCTGGGTCTTGTCATAAAGATCTACAAGTGAAAAACCCTTCAAATTTGATCAAGGAAAGAAATATTATTATTAATAAAATAAATATGTTTCATTGTTATTTGAATGATATTTTTATTTTTATGAAAAACATGTGAAATAGTATGGGTTGCAAAGACCATGTACCTCTTCAAAGCATCTCATCTTGTTTTAGCACAGCACCAAGCTCAATTTGGATCACAGTGAAACTAGTTTCCACACATTAGGGCTTGAAGTGTGAGAGTCAGAAAAAAAATGTAGGTAATTGTCTGACAGATCCTCTGGTCTCCAAAACTCTGGTGTGACCTCTTGGTCACTTGTGAATTGTGATTCAAACTCCACTGAAATCAATAAGAATAATTCAGTGAATTTCAGATTGGTTTAATATTACATTATTACTCCTATTAAATTATCCAGATGTAGAAAATCAATCCAGGCTGAAGGAAGTGCTGAAGGGAACTTAACTGTCTGTTCTACATTATCAAGAAAATAATGGAAATTCCGTGAGCTGCTAACAATAGAATAGCGATAGATCCCCAAACTGTTTATAATGGGAATGTTATTCCCATTCCTATGAGCAATTTAATTAGAGAGGTCTAATCTCAAAGGACAATCATATTGCAATGCTTTAGGATGTTTCTACACGGGCAGTGCGACTTGCTCTTTATTCCATTCCCAGACCTTTGCACACTTTCCATATATGCTAATTAATTTCTGAACTCTCTTCTAAAGCAACTCAGCTACTTCACTCAAAGAGAATAGCTGATCACAGATGATGGGATAGGATGTTTCAGAGCCTCTTCCAAACATGTCCATCAGGGGTGTATTCCTAGTTTGGCTCCCGCAACTGCTACAAACAATATATTTGGAGACTTTTCCCTTCAAAGGCCTCATAACTTGCACAGGAACTCTGGCATCTTGTACAAACACTGCTCTGGTGGGCTGAAAGAACAGTTATTTTGGATACAATGAAATGAGAAACCACAAACACAGACTTCATGTTGTCTCATGACTGCAAGGAGTAAAGCGTGGTTTTGAGAAGATATAGACCAAGTGCTATTGAAGTGAATTGAAGTATGTGAAAATTGGAGATGAGCCAGCTACAGCAATTCATTAGGGACTTGTGTTTTACTTAAGAGTGCTATTCACAATACAGTTTAGAAAAATATTTAGTAATTTTTAAGGGATTTTTTACTTTGAAGTATAGCAGAGATTTTGAGATTCATTATGAATTTCAGAATTTCTTGCAGAGACAAGTGCTCAAATGAATTCCTAATGGATTAAAATTTTTAAAATAATATATTTCCTAGTTGTAGAAATTAGTTTAATATGACATTGTTGTAACAGTTAAGATGTAGAAACATCTTGCTGAGCTGCTCATACAAGTTTTACAACACTGTGTGTGGTAAAATGCACTATAGGTGCCAAAGCTTACCCAAATGTCTTCATCTAGAGACACCTTCAAACTGTAATCACCTTAATTTAGTAGCTTCACCTTTACTATGTAGATTTTAATGGCAGCTGGCCTTGTTTAGTAGCTGCACTTATTTAATAGCTGCACCTTTATCATGAACCTTTCCCATGCAAGCTGTAGGGCAAAGTAATTAAGTTTAATGAAAGCTGTGCTTTCCAAACAAGGATATATAGCTAGTCATATGAAATGGTCAGTAGGCTAAATCATTTGTGGAGAAATTATCCACAGTACAAAGGTTAAGGTACTGTAGCTCAAAATATGAATTAAGACTATAGTGTAAAGAGCACAAATTGCAGACTTTCCTTGCTGACAGCAACATAGGAACTATCCCATTCCAAGGTTTGTATGTCCCTACAAGCTCAAGAACCCAGGACAGCATTATTTAGTGAACGAGGATGGAGGCTACTCTCTGGAGCACTGTGGAAATGCATGTTTTTTCAAAATAGATTTCAAAATGAGAATCTGATTCTCACATTATACCTTGTTTCTCCTGTTAAGTGTTCTTAGCAGCGGTCTTTGCACTCTTCTCCCTGTATTATGTTAGACAAGGACAGACTTCACAGCTTGAAGTGATTTAAGGAATAGAAAATAAACAATGAAATATTGATATACTAGCAGAGGTATGATAGTGGAAGAAATGAACAAAAGAAAATATCAGTCTTAAAATTCTCACCTTTTTTATAAGAATGATTAAAAGCCCTTTTGAAAAAACACTGACTTCATTTTACAAGTTATTTTAAGACAAAGACAGTTAAAGATACATGCCTCGCTAAAAAGACAGTCTTGTTTCATCTTTTTGATCAAAATGGATGAATGGAACACAACAGTCATTTGATGTTGATGTGGCACAAGGAAATAAAGTTTTCTTTCATTTCCTAAGGGAATTAAAAAAAAATTAACATTGTTTTTATAAAAGATATTTTCTTGATGTTGAAATAAGTTGGCTTTCCACTAATGACAACTTACTATCTCTAGAAAAACTTTTTCACCTCAGAACTTTGTGTTCTGGGAATGTAAGCTGTAGTAAAATCTCTTAGGATTTTACTTACTAAAAGACTCCCTGCTATTTCCATCACAGTAGCACAGAAGTTTGATTACTGGTATTGTTGCTACTTAATATACAAAACATTAATGGAACAATAACACTGTGAGATTTTATGTGTTTTGAAATTTCAGTTCTCTCATATTGCTGTGTAGAATGTACAAGCTTTTCCAGTAGATAAAGTGATGTACAGCAGCAGTGAGATAAAAGCTGCAAACAGCAGTTATGAGATGCTTTTGATAAAAAAATGTACTTAATTTGAAAGATAAACCTCAGAAATTCACCTCAGCTTGTAAATGCACAAAAATTTATTCTTTGTAGTACAGCAGTAGCAATTAGCTGAAAATATATTTATTTGAGTTAGTAGTCCTCTGTTTTCTGAGAACTGAAAATACTAATTAAGATAACCCTACATGGATACTTTCATTGCTGTGATATTTCTGCTTTAATGGAACAAAAAAAAAAAAAAGGAATTTTCACTTATGTATATCCTTGGGAAGCCTGATATTACTATGTTTCTGGCTGGTAATGTGTAGAGAATAATATTTTGGTTCAATTGTTATAGAGGAACGTATTGCAGCTGCTTGTCTTCACTGGAATAATAGGAATATTTCACTATTTTCCTCAGCTTTGCAGAAATCCTGCTTATGTTTTATCATCTCATCCATGCAGTGTGCAGCCCTTGCCTAGCCCAGCAGTTTCAGGCATAACACTTTTCAATAGCAGTGCAAGATGTGCCTTGCCCTTGCTAAGAGCATGAGTGACTTTTTAACTGACCACCTTTAGCAGGGCTCATGATCCATGAACCTGTGCTGAGCAGCCCTGAGAGCCCAAGGGCTTATTTCTCCTTACAGAGTGTGAACATTTCCATTCATTAAAAGGGAAGATAGGTGAGGTAGGTGCAGGAAATGCAAGATGTTGTGTCTCAGTTCTGTGTTTGCTCAGCACAGACCACCTTGCACATTCTCTCTTGCCACAGGCAGTGATTTTATCCTAAAAGCAGCAGTAAGTGGCTCCTCTACCCTTAAAACTATTGCCCTACATAACCTCTTCACATCAAATGTTTCAAAAGAAATACTCATCTACTGTACCATGACAAATGTCACAAACACTGAATTCTTGGTAAGAGTCTCTTCTCTCACTTGGACTAGACATTTCATTCTGGGCTAATAAAAATCTCTTCAGAATAAATGTATTTCCGTGAAATATTTTTCATTTTGACAAGTGAGAGTTCTCCATCCACTCACAAGAAATGCATTTTGTCAAAAAATTTTTGGTCGATTCTGTCTGAGAGTATTCATCTATCATTTACCTAGTTATATTTATTTTTCTGGGTTTTTTTCTATCAGAAGTTGCTATTTGGTACACTCTGTCTCTCCGACAAAAAGCAACATTCTGCTTCAAGGCCAGGTTACAAATGTGAAGATAGAAAGAAGCAATGTTATGCACTTTAATAAGTTTTCTCTATCCCCTGTACAGAGTTGCAAGCATTATCATAGGTACCTGTGTCCTGACCCTTAACCTGACTTGCCCTACTCCATTGCAGCTTAGATGTCCATGCCCAGTTACAGTGAAATGTCCAGGCTAATAATATAAGGGCTTTTTCACCTTCCTTTCCAAGGTTGCAGCCCATGGAAAACACAGGTAATAATGAGGCCCATAAGCTGCAATATTACCACAGGGCTATGAATATATTACGGATTTCAGAGACAAAATAATGAAAAGGAGGAAAGAAATTTCTCTCACTATGGTAAATACTGATTTCTCTGGTCTTTTTGAAGAAACATTGCACAAGAGAAGTTTTATTCACACTGTGGAGCCATTCTCAATGATTCTTTTCTGCAAAATCCTTTCTTGTGACTGAATTTTATAGTGAACATGTGTCAGAACACCTTTGTTTGTGAGCAGGCATCTTTTCTTCTAAATGTGAGCTTGCTGACAGTCTTACCCATCGTACCTGAAATGCAATTTGTGAGTCTTGAAGAGGGGAAGGAGAGGGAGGAAAACACTATCCAGTCTAGATTTTATGATCACATATTATTCCATTGCCCTCAGCTTGGGGCAGAACTGGGCTTCCCATATGAAGTGGAATTTTTACACATGTGGTTTGTATAGATGCCTCAGCTGAAGTTCTTAGCTTTGAAATATCATTAGAGGATTTTGTCCAGCTTTAAACCAATTTTCAGATACGAAGAAGATTAGAGATTTTGGCCACTGTGAACATGCATAAGTATTAATAGAGGCAGCTTGCTAGAACTTACAAGGAAATGATAATGTATAAATGAACCAGGGCATGAACTTTGTTGGTTTTAATCTTTTTGCTTCTATCATATCCTTTCGTAAGTGAGCAATACTAATGTTTTGTACAAGCTGATTTTGGAAAATTTAATCAGTTGCCTTCAAAGGAAAGGCTGTGTAGGGGTTTTGGGTATATGTAGGCCTGCCTTGTTATTGTGGTTGTCAGGAAGGCAGGCCTGCAAAAACTGAATCTAATAGTATATGAATATGAGCTTTCATCAAAATATAGCTACCTAAATGGGTGCACTCATCAGATGACACATAAAAAGAGGAGATTTCCTTGACTCTTAGCATTTGTCTGGTCTGTTGGCACCCAGGAAGGCCAAGACCCTCACACCAAACCAGTCTGTCAGCATTCCATTAGTGGGACCCTTCACTGAACAGTTCAGCTGGATTGGAGGTCGTGTTGACTGACTTATTCAGGGACACACAACAGCATAAAGGATACCCCTCAGGGGGTCTTCCTCTTTATTCTGATATGTTCCCCACTGCCAGTGACTGCCAGCACCCATGAAGGACTCACACTAACACTTCACGGAATAACACTCTTTATTAATGGAAAGTTGTGACTGGTTAAGTTTCAATATCTGACTGCAAAAACTTATTCAAAGCAATGCACAGAAAAGTTTTAACCCTCAGTAAAACAATTCAGCATGCACAGAGTATGGTTCTCACCAGTAATGGTCCTTATAGGGGAGACCACCAGTTCAGGTTGTCAGCTGATCCCAGCAGCTACAGTGGAGTCTTCCCTGACTTTCTTCCATTCTCAACTTACTTTTATACTAATTTTTTTTGTGTTTAGGTGAAGCTTGAGTAACTATAGTCATCTTGATGTTGTAAAATTATTTTTAATTAAAAGAAATTAAATTTCGTTAAATAAAGAATCATTGTCAGTGATGGGTGTAAAATTCTCTTGCTTTGCTCTTAGAGGTCTAGTCAATAAAATACAGAGCATATGCTCAGTTCAGGGTGGTTGTATCTTGAGCCAGGTAACTTTGGGATTGAGGTGTGCATCAATATTGCAATTACGTTATAATGAAGCGATTTCATCTGAGGAGAGTGACTTTGCTACTGTTGCTGGCTCAGCAGCAAGACATCTTCTCCTATCCCCCTGGACTGACAAGTGCTATGCAGTTTATCAGCTGTAAAGTCCCACAGAGTTACCCTCCCTGCAAGGATGTAACCAATCTGTTCCCCACTCTCTTCCACCCCTTTAGCAGGTGCTGAATGTTGCAGATTGTGGGTGTGGGGAACCATCATGGAATAGGTTTTGAGCTTGCCAACTGCATTCCATCCAGGAAGCAGCAACTGCATTTCATCCTATAATTCCCATACCATTGTAACTTCTGTTAGGACCTGAATATACCTACCCTGTTTCCTCTAATTTTACCCCCAGCCATCTTTTCACATCATGGTTCAACAAAGCCTAAATTATCACTTTCTCTCTAGCATTAAAATTCAATTACCTCTTCAAATCTGAAGTAATTTTTGAGAGTCCATCTTTTGTTGTATTTTCAAAGTGTTTTAATAGAATATATTTGGTATCTGTAACAGATTACTTGTGGCTAGAGTCAATAGTTCACAATTCTCCTTGGCAATGTATGTTGATTATATGACAAGTGCAAGGGAAGCCTACACCACTGCAACTCTAGTGTTTAGAGGTTATTGGAGCACATAGATGTGTTTTGACAATTCAGCTTTTCTCACGTTCTTTTTAACTATTAGCAGTTATATCATACAGAGAAGCTGCATAAGTTTAATTTTATTACCCTTAGAGATGAAACATATAACATACATAATATAATCTACTTTTGCACCTATTTGCTGAACATTTATAATTAACAGTAACAGAAGTGTGGTGTTTAATTTAATAAAAGCTGGTAATTCTAATTTATGCAAATGTTTGTATTGATAATGTATTTATAATATGGACTATACTTCAGCATGGTATTGTCACTATACATTGCTTACAAAATTTATTAATTTTATAAATGGTTACAGTAAACATCCAAAAAATTATAGTAGATAAAATAGTAAAAATAAAGCAATAAAACATATGAAGTCATGTGTGTTAAAGCAAAGGAGAAGGTTTCTTTGACTTCTATTGTCTTTAGATTTAAGTTTTGCAAATCAAAGTCCTTGAGCTATGCAGAGTCTCTGAGATGAACTAAAGGACAAATATTGTTTCAGGTAGCTGCTGTAAAACTATCACAGGATTCCTGTTCAGTGGAACAACACTTACGAAGATAATTATGATCCCATGGTATCTTAATTTTTATCCGGAATAAAATACCTCAGAGTCTTCTACATGTTTGTATCTGGAAAGATGACAGAATCTCTTCATATTAAAAAAAAAAAACAAACAAACACCACCTTGATTTTTAGGTACTGAACCGATCTGCCAACCCTATAGGAAATATCAGCATTGAAAGTATAATCTATCTGTGACCCCATGCCTGAGTATTGATCACTGTATTTGAGAATCTTTATTGGAAAATTTTGACATGATTTTGAAAATATTCTGAAATGCCTAAAGACCAAGACCGAGTCTTTCAAAATAGTTATTAAACTGCATGTTTGTTTGTAAAATTAAATTATATAAATATACATATTTAGGCTGAGTATTTCTAGTGTATTTGGTTCAATATTGCCATTTAAAAATCAGTTCCTGTTATTGATGCTATAAGGTTTTAGACATTATAATTTGTGTTTTCTTTGCATAGCAGTATTTGATAGTTTTTGCCTGAAGTAAGCTGAATGCAGAACTGACAATTCATTCTGCTAGTTTTAGAATTATCCTTGGGCAAATCCTAATAATTCTATAAGTATTTAGAGTTTCTTTGGGTTTTGATTTGTGGGTACTTTAATAATTCTTATTGAGCAAAGGAACGTCTGGCAGTTAGCAAAATGCATAATAACAGATTTTCTCTTTTAGTTGCTGAGTAGTGTAAATGTTGCAATTTTCGTTCACCAATCTGGAGATCAAACTCTTTTATAGATAATGGATGTGTTGAATTAAATTACATGGATCTGCCTAAGGCAGTTTCTTCTTGTATGAAGCAATGAAGTGTGTATTCTAAAAATTCTTATGTCTCTTGTAGTCCTTTCCTTGCTAAAAAATTGTGATTTCTTTTGTTTTTACTTCTATGAGTAATTCTATCAATGTCTTAAGTACTACTAATAGTTTCAATAAAGTATATGAGCAAAATACAATATCACAGGTCAGCATTAACCCTGTCATAACCAGCAATGGGATATATTTCTAGCTATAAATAAGTATTATAACCTTTATTTGCATTGCATATTTTTTCTCCCCTCTTCCCCTAAAATGTTCTGATGAAAGTTCTGAAAGGCGACAGTCCACGTCTTGGTTCAAGGCATGACTCCCCAGGAACTTCAGAAAAATAAAAAAAGGACTATTAATATTATTTATGTTGTACAATTGGTTAGTGTAAAGTGATCTAGCTCTGTTGAAGCTGATAGAACCAAACTAATACATCTTGGATAAGGACCCTAATATTCAAGCACTTACCTTATTTCTGCTGAGTTGAAAAATCTCTTCCATTCTCTTTGCTGCTTTTTCTATGTCTCTAATTTCTAAAATAATTTGACTTACAACCTCTAAGTAGTATTTTCTTTGGTATTTGCTAGCATTGCAAAAGAAAAACGCCTCTATTATTAAATATGTGGTTGGAGGTATAAAAAGTCAAATAAAGACCTTGTGACACATTATGCATAAATGGAGAACATAGTGTGAGCAGAGAGAGTAAAATATTTCTCTGTAGGTTAAGGACATTAAAGTGACAGAAATAGTGAAGAAATGCATCCCTCCCCACTTCCTCTTTTATTTTTACAGTAAAAATGAAACTATTATGAGTGCAGTACAAAACAGCCTGTCTTACATTTTACAGGAACTTTAACAGCAAGGAGTGCACTCTGCAAATGCCTTATCCAGCTTCTCCATGCATCCGATTTAGATGAAACCATAACACATTCTTCAGGAGTGCCATGCCCAGGGTTATATGATTTCAAGAGTATTATGACTGCCATGAAGCCATGCCAAGAGTACTATCATTATGCTTCCTGGATGGTAGAGTTAGTTTTTTCTTCCTTTCTCAATCACACCCCTTCATCCCCCTCTATAGGTGGGACTGACTGGCCTGAGTTCTTACTGGTTTAGGAATTGGAAACAAGCAAGCATTCCCAGTGATTATGCTGGGAGTAATTCTTCATGTGGGATCTAAACCTCCAAGGCATTATGGATGAAAAACAGCCTTCCTATGTTCTAAGTGACAACATTTATTATGAGAGAGGGTAGAGTTTAGTAACAAAGGAGGCCAGAAACTGAAGTAAAAATGAAAGAAGAATCTGTCAGACTAATATCCAAGATAAGCACACATCAATAAGTGTACTCCTACTCAAATCTAAAAAAAAAAACCAAAACCAAAACCAAAAACAAACCACAAAAAAACCACAAAACCCCCAACTTTTTTCATTTAAGTTCCTACTGAAGAAAGATTTTTGCAGTGATGCTCAATACCCACCATCTCTTTGAACTCTCAAGCTTCTTTCAAATAAATTTGACTAAATGCATGGAGTTACATATTCACAGAATTTTATGCAAATTTATGGAAGATGGTGATGATTCAGTTATACTGATAACAGATTTCTATCTGAGAGATGAGTAATAGAGTTATTCACAAATATCTGATTTTTAGCTAAGTTCCAACTGCACTCAGATGCCTGACTAGACCAGTGGCAGCTGAATTCAATATAAACCTCTGATCAATAGCTGATCCTTGGAAGGGGGACATGCATCCCACACACTCCAGTCCAAAATTCAAAGGAGATTTCAATTAGTTGAAATTATTTCAGTATGTCTAAATGCTATTCTACTATTAAATATTTGGAAAAAAGCTAAAAGATAGGAGAGGAGAGGAGAGGAGAGGAGAGGAGAGGAGA